>JAQFVV010001587.1:0-59171 GCA_028023455.1 Epiperipatus broadwayi | reverse complement strand
AAATATTAAATATATGAAAATTAAATGAATGTAAAAATAATAGATCATATTTGTATATATTATTAGCATAATAATATTTTATAAACCTTTTCATACCTCAAAGACCCCTCCTACATTTATAATATTAAAAATAAATATACGAGCTCAAGCAATATTTTAATAAATAAACTTATTTAAACTTTAATGTTTGATTTAATATAGGGTCAAAATTTTTTTAACTCTTAACTAAAACATAATTAAGATAAATATAATATTTAATAATAAATATGATAAAGAAAAAAATATTATGTATAGTCTCTTTATGGTAAACTGCGATCCTGAAAATTATTCCTCCTCCTAAAGGGCTAGATTATCCAAAGAGAAAACATTATTTTAAATTAAAAAAAATGAAAAGCATGTGCCATGACAGAATGCTACAGAAGGTGTCCAAAATATCAATGTTTATTGGTACAAAATCATAGCTAAACACGCATATAAAATAATTCCTAATTTTACGATCTGGATTCTCTCACTTTTATTAATCAAATAAGTGATATAATAAATATGTGAATTACTAATTTATTATATCACTTATTTCCTGATGAATTCCTCTATATTTAATTTAATTTTTCTTCCTTTTTAAGAACTACGTTATCCACTGAGTTGATTTTCCATTATTTCGAGATTCAATTTAGAATAGATGCTCATTATATTATTTTAAAACATGTAGTAAAGGTTTATACAAAATTTATTTCATTTTGAAGATATTTAAAGATGCTCAATATAATATACTTTGAAAATTATTTCAACTTAAAAGTTTATTTAATATTTCTTTATTCTCATATTTTGTTAGATTATTTTGACTAGAGTTTTCAACTTTCTTTTACAGCTATTCTCTCACGAGAATGCAAAAAGGTTTACTTTTATAATAATAATTATAGGAAGTATAAATTATTCTTCGGACTTTATTATGTCTTTGATGGAATATAATATAAATATAAAATTGACATTTATTACTCTTTCAGCCTTTTTGTTGTCTTTTACAACACGTTCATCCACGGTATTTAAAAGGACATATTTGTTAAAGAGAATAAAATATTATGAAAGTTTGTAATAAATCAGTCATTCATATATTAAAACACAATTATCTCCAGATAAAATGAATATTAAGAAAAAAGTTTGCAGTACAATGATCCATCCAAATTTAATCAGTAAGTTATTTATGATAGGATAGGTATAAATAAAAGTCGTAACTTGTCACAAAACATTATCTGACATGTAGATTGATTCTCTCCACAACTGGACGCATTGAATTAAGCATGGTGTATTAATTTTCTTGTTAGATTGGTAAAATTTTGGCACCAATTGATTTTATAAAGGAGATAAGTGTGCCTATTTAATCTTTTAGTGCTCCATTTAGTAAGAAACAAAAATATACACTTCTTAAAAAAATATATAATAATTTTAATCGGACAGTAGATTGAGAAGCAGAATTGGTACATGCTCACTTGACACAAGATTTTTAGAAGACTCCAGCCCAAAAAAATGAGCTTATTTTTATTCCAATTTGCCTGTCAATCATACTTTTGACATAACTGTTTACTCTTTGATCCCTAATATTAAAATTTAATTACGTTTATTAACCTTAGTCTGGACATTAATTATTCACAAACTCCTTCCTTACCATGTGTGCTTGAGATTTTCCCGCTTTGAACAAAAATATTTAAAAAGAAACAATGGTGGAAAATTTTATTAAAATCTTTTCAATTAAAACAAATAGACTAAATTTGGATTAAAGACTTATGAGTGAAAATAATGCTTGACTTTTTTAAAAACTAAGCTAAAATACTCATTTTCTCAATACACTATAGAATGGTATACTGTGTGATGTATAAGACCTTAATATTTCCCTTTATAATTAAAATTATATACATCAGACACCCATACACACATGCATACGCATATAAATAATAATTATTAGTGATATACTTGTTGATACTTTCATTAAAATTAAACTTACTTCATAATTTTTTGAAATTTTAAGAGCTACCCCCATATAATTAAATATTAAGTAATCACTATAATTAGCAAGTTAAATTTCTTACTTGTAATATTAACTTTCACTTTTAAAATATCATTTATTTAACTTTTATATTTAAACTTTACAAAATAAACTTGTAAAGTTTTACAGTGTGTGCGCAATACAATCAACCCCCTTCCCTCTCTATATTTATACATTATAATTTTGAAAAAGTGCAAACATACTTTTGTTTATACGTTATATATTTGAGATATAAGATCTTTTTATTCCAAAAAATATTATCAACTTTTTATTTATCTTAAAACTATGATAAATTTATTTTTTTATTTTTAGACTATTAAAAACTAATATTACTCTTAATTTACCAATCTTTAGTTTCTCCACAGAAGAAACTAATGGTCACAATATATATTGTGCCATTACAATTTAGTCACTAGCTAAATTTATAGTAATGTGCATGTAGAAAAGGTAAACCAAAAATCATCATCACATTTTTATATAATCATAAATGAAGCTGTAGGGCATCCAAGTTCAAACCCTACAAGGTCCAGTTCTAAAAAGCTTTAAACAGAAAGAGAGTGGAACAACAATTATATGCTTTATTTGTTTGTGTGTTGATAGAAAGGTAATACACACATTTAAACTATTTAATATTTAAATTTTCTGTTAAAAAGCAAAGTTATAATGCATACATATAGGCAATGTATGTGTAAATTATTTAATTGTTTTATATTTCAAATATTCAACATTTTAACTTTCTTTAAAACTAAGCTATGCTTGATCAATTCTAACATTTTATTCTATACTTTTATTTTGCTTTTCTTTAATTATAATTGGGATTTAAAAGTTACAGATTTAATTAAATAATTGGGTTATAATTCCTAAGCTAGCAATCATATTATTTAAGGTTAGTTCATGAATGATTTGAAAGAATGAAGGATGTGTGTACATTACATACAAAAATTTACATTTCCTAAATATTGAAAGAACAGGAAGTATTAAATCTGTCAAATTATTTTTTTTGTACAATTTTTTTTTGTTAAAAGAGGAAATCTGTTTAATCAGATATCGATCTTTGTAGCAATTTTTTTTTTGTAAATGATTGTTTCACTTTGGAAGCTTATAATGGGTCAGAGCTCTAATTTTGAAATTTGTCTTATCTCAAGATCTAAAGAAGAAAGCTCAAAGATTTGAAGTGTTACCTGGATGTTAAAAAGAAAGAAAAAAGAAAAGAAAGGAAATAAGGATTGAGTCTATTTTTTTTTAAACAAAAGTGTCTGGAAAAAGGATTAAACTTTTCAGTTGAAAAATAATATAGTTGAAAATAAATTAGAGATCTAATTAAAATAAATTTGTCCAAAAATAGCAAGTGATGCTATCTCTGATTGGTTAAGTTAGCTAAAAATTGGATATAAAAAGCTGTCTTGAATTATTATTAGGATTATTGTTTATGATTCAGATTATTAAACTATCCAATTGAATG
Organism: Epiperipatus broadwayi; assembly: GCA_028023455.1. NCBI lineage: Eukaryota > Metazoa > Onychophora > Udeonychophora > Euonychophora > Peripatidae > Epiperipatus > Epiperipatus broadwayi. The sequence continues at coordinate 55,668 of JAQFVV010001587.1, read as the reverse complement.
CTGAAAATATAAGAAATGGCTGGCTAGAAAAATTATATGTATGTCCCATTTGCTGGACCATCTGGAGGAAGCTGCACATCACATAGGAAAGAAAAGATGTTGTGTCTAAAATAATATTCTACACCTTTCAACTGACCAGAGAAATAAGATGTTTTTAATAGAAGGAAGAAAGCATTCACCTGCATTCAAAGAAGATGAATTAATCTACTGATAAATATTAATCATCAAGTCCAATTAATTGTTACAACAACTGATTTTAAACTCAAGAAAATTTATAAATGTGAAAACAACTGCTGTATTTCATCCACATGCTTGACAGGAAGAGAAGAAAAATTAATATAATGATTTCCAAATTGTCCACTAAAGCAAATAACCTCAATAGAGTCATCATCATTAAATAGTTATACACCTCAAGAAAGAGATTGTTCCCACATAAAACAGAAATAGTAGCTGCAGAAATATTGACATTATACAAGACAAGTTTGAACCCTTGGAAATTCGCCACAAACAAAAGATCGGTAATATGACTTTTTATATCTATTTTCTTTATGATATCAGTCTTAATAAACATTTTAGCAATAAAGTGGTATATTTTATTTAAAGAACTTTTAAAGACTATTCAGATCAATTAAAAACAAGAATGTCTTACTAAAAATAACTTTGAGCTTCATAAATGACCTTGAATGTATGAAAATTATTTGTTTATTAATTTTACAATATTAATGTGTAAAACAATTTTTTTATGGTGTTATGATTTTAGTTTTAACTGATATATTATTATTATTTTGGTTTTTAATAATATTTTGTTATTATGGGATAAAACACGCACATACATAATAATATTTTTATATGTGTATAATTGGGAGTGAATGTGAAATAATGAGTAGTATTAGAATATTAGATTATTTTGTTTCAAGTTAAGTATAGATTTCAGCGCTTGAAAGGGAGGGGGAGATAATGATTTAAAACTCTTTTCTAAAACTTGCTCTTTCAATTTTACTAACATTTTTTTTACATTCTATTTACATGTTGGATTTTAAAGTATGTGTGCCAATGAGCAGATAATATTTTTTTTAAATACTTTTCTCATGGAGTGAAAATCAGGGTCAATGTGACGTCCAACTTAATACAAAATACATTTGAAGGGAAAGGGGGAAGAACTTAAAATTAATCTGAGGATTGTTATATAACCAATTATTATTATTATTATTCATGTCAGTTTTCATATTATCTAGAAATTTTATGTATATGTTAGAAATGTAGTAATAAATATTAGTTTGTTTTATTAAACGAGGCGTCTATATTTCATTAAGTGTAGTCTTGGTTAAGTGTGATTATTCATCATCATCAATGGTTGAAAATTAGTTATTTAAGATATAAGTAAATATGCTAAAATTAAGCAATAATTATGAATTTCTTTATAAAATTTAGTTTTATGTTTAGGCTTAGTCCTAGAGCTGTAGTTGAAACCCTTGTCATTATTGTTATTATTATCATCATCATCATCATCATCAACATTTTAATTAATGAGCTGTTTAACTGTTTAAAGGCCATAATTAAATATTGATTTTATAATATTTAGTGATTTCTTAGTATTATTATAACCACATCCCATCATCTATTTCATGCAAGGATGAGTGAATTGCCATCCTAAATTAGTTATATATAATCTGAGCTAGTGAACTTATAAAAATATTGAAACACATTTGTTATGTTAAGATCTGAGAAATGATTTATGTTCAATGAACTCCACTGTGGTTTAAAGATGTTTTACTTTTACCTAACTATTAGTGCTTCTAGTGATATGGCTCAAAAAGCAAAATCTCTCATTTTTATTAGAAATAAAGTACCAAAAAGGGATTCAAACCCGGTACATGTGAAAGGTTATCAGATATAACCGTGTCTAGATTCAGATAATCTAGTGGCGCCCTGCTAGACCATATTCACTTAGTATTTGTTTAAACATGCACTTAACATCAAACCAAGGAATGAAAGTGGATAAAACCTACTGCCTGTATACCTGAGTTATATTTTATTGAATTACTAGTGTACTCACTTCACGTGATTTCATATAATACTGGTTATTAATAATTTGATCATCATTTAATTTTTGATATTTTGCCATATACCTGAGTTATAATACATTGCTATAATAATTTGCTTATAATAATTCTTGATAGTGTTGTATTTTGAACCTTTACTTAGTTATTTCTATTTGAACTCATTTATTATGTTACAATATATATATTCAGTAAAGTTATATTAAAATAGCAAATCTTCAAACTTTAATTGACATACTTCAATCTCCTCCACCATCCAACTCTTCAGCCTTTCATATCATTTAAAATCTGATGATGGAATGCCCACATCCTTTGATGATGCCAATATTATTGTCATATCAATGTTGACTTTAAGTCATTCTGACCCATCAAATATAGGACTTTGTCCATTTAAATACACATTTAAATATCCTGCCCATTACTATTTCTGCGAATTTAAGGACAATTCCTTATAATTGAGAGATCAGAATAACTTAAAGTCAACATGGGTATGACAATGATATTGACATCATCAAGGAATTAGGGCAATCCATCATCAGATTGTCAATGGTATGGAAGGCTGAAGTGTTGGATGGTGGAGTAGATTAAAGTCTGTCCAGTAAAGTTTGAAGATTTGCTATCTCAATATAAATTGAACACTGATTATATATGTGTGGAGGAGATGATGATCTGGACCAACTGATGAGTGTTGGTTCAGTATAAGATATATTAAAAATCATTTATCTTTTTTACATGGGTGGGGTCATGTGTATCACTTGTATAAGATAGATGGATAGCTGAAGGGAGCTTGAAAATCTGGGTTCAAATCCACTATAGTTACATCTAAACTGCAAGAAATATAAAGTATACTTATATCTAAATATTACATATTCAGTCTGTATCTTGCCCATACCTCTTCTGTCTATTTAAATGGGTAAAATCTCTATGATTGAAGGATTAGAATGACTTAAAATCAACATGGGTATGAGAATAATATTGGCATCATTAGTAAATTTGAGCATTCCATTTTCAGATTTACAATTGTATGAATGTCTGAAGAGTTAGATGGTGGAATAGATTGAAGTCTATCCATGAAAGTTTGAAGATTTTCTGTCTTAATATAAACCAAGTACTGATTATATATGTATGTGAGAGATGATCTGGACCAACTGATGAATGGTGGTTCAGCATGAAATATGTATATTACAGATCATTTATTTTTTTCATATGTGTGTGGTCATGTGCATTGTGTGTATGAAATAGATTGAATCACTGATAAGAGCTTGAAAGCCTGGGTTTAAATCCCTTTATATATATATATATATAACAATATTCACTAGAATAAAAACTATGTGTGTGTGTTTGTGTGGGTGTGTGTATAATAGAATAAAAGTAATTAATGAATTTATTGTATTTATTTATAATTATGGTCATGTTTACATTATATTTGTGTATTTATTTGTGGCTTTCATTTTATTGCATGAAACTATCTATATACAGGAGTAATTCTTAAAATATTATTTTTAAATTATACAATTATTAAATTTAAAGTTGCTTTGTATTATAATAAATTTTATCTTTTATTATTTTCCTGCTAGAGTTTTATATATATATATATATATATATATATATATATATATATATATATATATATATATATATATATATATATATATATAATGTTTTGGAAACATCAAAGATTAAAGTTTATTTTTATTTACATGGATATTATCATCTTGTTATTTTTATTATTTAACATAATAACTTTAGATGAATATATTTAGGTTAACATGCACAATTCATCTGAGAGGTTTAAAATAGTATTTGCAAAATGTCAAGAGAGATGTTATTTTTTCACATTCTCACACTTATAAAAAATATCTTTCTGGATTTAAATTCATACAAGAACTTGGATTTGAAGTTAAAGAAGAACCTTTTACTTCAACAAAAATCTTCCAAAAAAAGAACTATTATAGATTATGAAAAAACTTGTTTAGCCTCAGGGATTGTCAGTGGATAGTAACTGATAATTTTTTGAAAACATCAATGGATAAAGATTATCTCTATTTACATGGTTATTATCTCCTCATTTTCTTTATATATATATCATTAAAAAGCAGACAACACTTAGATAATCCTAATATGAATAACAATCAATTTCTAACTGTTGTCCAAACAACCTTCTTTTAATAATAAAGGTAGAACCCCTTTATATAGACATTAAAGATTGCAACTTGACCACAGATATTGAAATTATTGATACAAAGAAGTTTGAATATTTTTTTTTAAATATAACCTATTCTGAATATACCCTTATATGTATATATGTGTGTGTTATTATTTTATAAATAATATAAATATATTTTATTGTAAATAAGTTATTTCTAAAATATGTAAGTAATGTGTAACCGAAAAGAGATAAACTATTTTTTGTTAAGTAAAAATATATAGATATGTGTAACAAATACCTATTGGAAAACAAATTCTAAGTTAATTCAGGAAATTATTTAGAATTAATTAATAACTGCAAATACAGAAAACAATAAGTTAATCTTTTAAAACTGGTTAACAATGATAAATAATAAAAATAATATTTAATGGAACTAAAAAAATAAACAATGGAAAAATGATAAATTGACAGTTTTAGTCTCAGTAGGAATTGGGCTACCACTTTGAATAGAATATAATTATAATGCTATGGACTGATAATGATCAGCTAAAAAGAGTATGGTTAGATAGAAGATACAATCCTAGTAAACTTTTTTACTTGGGCATTTTAAGGCACAATTAGACCTCATATAGACAGCACAAGTCTTTATTTTAATAATCCTGAAGGCATTTAAATAACTAATAACTTATAAATTGTATATATATATATATAATGTTTTTTATGGTTATATGATATAAATAAAATAGTTGAGTTCAACTATGTGTTAGTTTTGATTAATTACTTAATGGAAGTATATTATTAATATTTTTGTTAATCCTTTATTTGACTAGAGATTATTCATTAAGCATCACATGAATGAATACTATATCTGTAGTGTAAATTTACTACACCACTCTCATATAAGTTAAAAACTGATTTCTATCCACTTTTAACACCTTGTGAAGTGATATAATCATAAACATATGACCAAAGATATGTGAAAAAGATATATGTTTTCCAAGATGCACATTTCATGTTGAACCAGCACTCATCAGTTGGCCCCAATCACAATATCTTATGTCTATCTTTATCATTGTTCAGTAGATAGATAGATAGATAGATAGATAGATAGATAGATAGATAGATAGATAGATAGATAGATAGATAGATAGATAGATAGATAGATAGATAGATAGATAGATAGATAGATAGATAGATAGATAGATAGATAGATAGATAGATAGATGGATGGATGGATGGATGGATGGATGGATGGATGGATGGATGGATGGATGGATGGATGGATGGATGGATGGATGGATGGATGGATAGATAGATAGATAGATAGATAGATAGATAGATAGATAGATAGATAGATAGATAGATAGATAGATAGATAGATAGATAGATAGATAGATAGATAGATAGATAGATAGATAGATAGATAGATAGATAGATAGATAGATAGATAGATAGATAGATATAGATAGTCAATTACTGAAGTTTAATTGATGTGTCAAACTTACTCTCTCACAATTTTGACACAAACCACTTAATGGAAATATATTAACAATTTTTATTAGTCATTTATTAGGCTATAGATTGTCCACTTAATAAATAATATTTCTGTAGTTTAATTTTTACTACACCTTTTTACACAATATAGTTACTGGGTTCTATTTTTTTATATTTCTTTGGCCAAATGTTTATGATTGCAGGCTTCCATAACGTGTTAAAGGCAGATATAAAACAGTTTTTACTTTTGCATGATAGTGGTGTAGTAAATATATCAATTAAATGATTATTTATTGTTTGATATATTTGTTGTTTTTATATATTATACTTTTATTTGAAGTCTTTTTTTTATCACGATCAATTAACATCTAAAAATATACAATATTGATGAAGTTAACACAAACACACACTTATAGGGAAATAGTGTTGTTATTTGTTTACATGAGTTTTATACATAAGTATTTAATTAAAATGTATATAATATGTAATAATATATAAATTTAAACTAATATTAATTTATGTAATATATTTTATAACAACAATAATTTGGGTCCGTAATTTAATAATAAAATTTTATATTTTTATTTAGTTTTAAACAAAATATGTAGATGTAAACTCATCAGATGAATAATAACCTTTTTTAATAATGGAAGATAGAATGTTAAATATGGTTGGTTAAATAATGTTAAAGAAAATATGTTATTATAATGTGAATATAAATATTAATATTAATATTTATTATTAATATGAACTTTTTATGCTCTTATTAATTTGTTTTGTTTATAACTATTTATATTAATTAGTTAATAAAGTTATCTTTTATAATTTTTAATGAGTGTATGTTTTATTGATTAAATAAAGTTTTTATGCATGCATGAATCAGTCATGAGAACAAAAAGAGATCTATATAAAAAATAAAATTGTTATTATGAATATATGTAATAAGTTTAGAGGGTGCCTTAATGTTTATATTTTTATCTGGAAAAAAAAGTCTGTTTCATTAAATTTATTTTATTTAATATTTAATTTATTTTGCTAACATATTTAAATGTTATAGTTATATTTATTTTAATGTTAGTTTAATAGTAAGGCCGATATTCTGACTCCATAACTTTAAAGGGGTTTAACTGTTACTATTTAAGTTATTCAATATTTATTTAACATAAATATGGTTATAAGAAAAATCGGTTATTCTTTGGAGAGGATGATTAATTATTAGAATAAATATCGCATTAGATGTAAATTATTATTTTGTATTATTTTTCTTATTATTATTACTATTATTATTATTATAAAATAGTTTTTTTCAGATATCTAATTTGCATAACTAGGAGAATTCTCAGTTAACTTCTAACTATTACAATATTTCTATATATAGAAATATATCATCATTATTAGTCATTAGTAAGCAGATATACTTATTTTCATTCAGTGGAAACAAAAAGGAGAAAGCAAGAGCTTAAAAATATTAGAAAGTTAAAGCTGAGTTTTGTGATGACTATACAAAACAATGCATAAAACATAATCATATAAACTATATCCACAATATATAATTCTTGCTGATCATTTGTTTTGTTTTAATATTATGTATCATGTGATGGTCTTTTTAAATTTATTCTGGAGCAAACTTCTCTTTTTATGATATATCAAAATCTTGCTGATTGTATCTATTAAAATGTTTGTTCTAAATCACATTCTTCAAGTGAAAGTATTCAATGTTACACATGTTTAGAGATTCTAAAACTTTTTATAATGAAAATAGCATCTGCCTTTTTTATAAGAATTCATCTCACTTATATCACAACATATTTCTTTTGAAGCTACTTTTCATTCACTTTATAGACTGAATCCAGTGAATTAATAAATTCAATATTATCACATTTAGAATGCTGATGAATATTCTTATTTGTCTTATAATAATGTAAATATATTTTAATATTATAAATCACAGTTAAACATTTTTCCATGCTATGTATTTTATTAATAAGATGTCTATGTTTGACTTTTATTCAGATCTGTATACAATTAATTTAAAGCAACACTATCATAGTGAAATATAGATTTTCTCATACTCAATCCCAAATTTTTATTTAAAATTTACCAAAGTATTCATTCATCCTCTTTTTTAATCAGATAACTATGCTAACCACAAATTAATGATGATTTTTCCATCTCAAGTTGATAAAGAATCAGAGTTTGTTGAACTAAATTACTAAACTAAAATCAATTCACTAAGAACAGTTTAAACAATATTCTTTGATTTGACAAAAATAGCATAGTCATCAGAATACTGTAAAATAGATTAAAATTACTTTTGTTTTTAATTGATTAAAATTTCTAGTATAAACTATTTGAAAGATCAAAACATCTTCACTCATGGTAGACTTTTTTGCTATCAGTAATCATACTTCATTTAATAGCCAAATATCTGTTTCAAGATATGAATAAACATTTAGAAGCAACTAGATATTTTCAATTATACTATATGAGTCAAACATAAGACAATATGTAAATCATACAGCTTTTCTCATTACAAGTTTTTGCATCTTATTCGCAACAAAAATTATGTAACAATTTTTGATTCCTTAAAACCACATTGAATCACTGGTCATCAGACATTAACACAGATACAATTTAATCCATAACAATTCATATATTATTGCCACATTGGAAAACATTGATAATATATGATAATCTTTTAATTTTTTAACTTGTTTATTTTTATAAATTGAACAGTAGAAGTTATCCTCAGAATCAGACATAATTTCATTGATCTATAATTTTCTAAAAAAAAATGATAGTGTTGAAAAAAAACTTTTCACCATTTAATTGTAAAAGCCCTCCATATATTCCATTCAAATTATTATCATTATCATTTAAAAGTATGTCATTATGATATTATTTTTAAGCCCATATATTTCTTTCTGTCATCTTATCGGTCATTGAAATTTTTCAATTTTTATATTGCTTATAATACTCCAGCATTTTTTATTACTCAGCCAAGCAAAGAATCCTACAAGTTTTTAAATCAATTATTAACAATATAATCACTGTCATAAAAATTAGCATTTCTTTTAGTAAACACACACAAAAAGCAGGCTTTTTCTTAACTGCCATTCACTTCTTAAGGTAAATCTATGCCTCAATAATATTGTAAATTTGAAACTTCTGTTTGGTCATGTTAATTTTAACAAAGCACATCATGTTTTCTGTGATGTGTTTTTAAATGCAACTAATGTACTAACATTGGAACAACTAATCTATACTATCTAAATATGTAATACACAAATCAGCATCTCTATAGATAGTGTAACAAATTGAAGTATTATCAATTATGCTTTGAACTCAATTATTCTTTTCAGTTGCCATGAAAAGAGATTAATCCAATATTAAATTAAGAACTTCATTTCCATTTAAATATAACTAATGTAATTTTTTGATATTAAAGTTTAAATTTTTAATTTAAAGATTTTATTTTAATAAAGCCTATTTTCACCAAAACTCATACAATCACAAGACAGAGCCATATAAATTCTTTTTTTTTTTAATAATCTTACATGATAAAATCAATCCCTAATATGTAATAAACAAATTAATGGTGCTGTGCAATAGTATAACAAATTGAAATGGTGCCACTTCAGACCTATTCAATCATTGATTTATTATTTATTTAGATATTGACTTGATTGCACAAGTTTCTTAGGAAAAAATTTAATTTATATACTGTTAACTTGAGTGTGTGTGAGTATAAAAACTTGATAAAATAGACTTTATTAAAAGATGACCATTAATTAAAGATACAAGCTTTAATATGGAATAAAAATATTAATGTTATTTAAATATGAATGAGGTTATTATATTTGACATGACAGTTGAACAAGTTGATTGATCCAAACCATGTCATTTAGGAATACATCAATTATTTCATCAACATATAAATGAATAAAATATTAGTAAAGTTTTAAATAGCACATTGAAGTGTTAATATCACTTCATTCTGTTATATTATTTATAAAGCCGTTAATTTTCTTGTTACATATTGAATTATTGACTTCATCATGCAAGGTTCTTAGGAAAAAATAAGTTCACATAACGCTTTCATTTGTATACATAAGTCTTGGTGAACTAGTTTTTATTTAAAAAGATCAGTTAAATTAAGGATTAAATAAAAATAAAGTTGCTAAATTTAATGTAGAATCAATCTTTTCTCATGGGAACTAAAACATGATGGTTTATTCCAGAATATGATCTGCAAAGATATGCCAGTTTTTTCAATCAGGACAGTAAAGAATAAAATATATTAGATAAGTTGTAGATGATACTTTGAAAAGTTGATGTCACTTGAATTTGGGTTATTTATATATACATGTTAGAAATATATAAAAAAAAGCTTTAAATTGTCCAATGGAGAATAAATGAATGGCTGAAGAGTTGTCGGGTTGAGTGGTTTGAAGTCTGTCCATTAAAGAATAAAAATTGACTATCTTAATATAAACTGAGATTTGATTGTATATATGTGTGAAGATGATAATCTGGACCAACTGACGAATGCTGATTTATCACAAAATACGAATATTGGTGATTATTTATCTTTTCGTCATGTGTGTGATTAAGCGTAGCAACAGTATGAGATAGCATTGATGGTTGAGGGATGTGTGAAAGTCTGAGTTCAAGCCCTCTATATATTACACATATAAGTGCACGTATGAAAAAGCCGGTACTGTAGAAAAAGAAAAAAGATTTTAAAAAAATTTCATATTTCAAAGATTTAATCAATAAAATATAATTAATCAGGAAAAAACAATGTCAGGATATTAAAAGTATTTATTTATTTATTTATTTTTGTTTTCCATTAAATAATCATTTCCCAACTTATAGTTGAATGGTCGTATGGATTGCTTTTCCATGACTATTTGAAAAATGTTCAAGTTTCGCCTGAATTCAAACTCCACAATTTGTGGAATGCAAATACAAAAATTAATTATCATTCAACGAATTTTTTCCTTTTTAAAATAATAGAAGTTGTTTATTTTTTTTTATTATAGTATTAAATTTTTGCACGAAATGGTAAAAATATTTCAGAATAGATAAAAAAAAGTCTCAACAGGTTTTTTTTATTATTATTTGGAATTTGAATAATGTTTGCATTTGAATCAAATTTCTTTTTATTTTCTATTTTCAAGTTGTCGGTTTTTTCCGAGGTGATTGTAGATTGCTTTTTGCATCAAAATAATCTTTTCAGACCTATTTTAATCTGTTTGTTTTTATTGTGATCAGACTTTTGATGAGTCAGTTTAGAATATTTATTATCTGTTCAAAAGTATCTAAAAATGTTGTCATTTACACTAACTTAAGTATGTGCAACATGATATTTTTTTTATTTTTCTATGTTTTATACATACAGTTTCAAACATAGTATACGTATAAGTTAAAATGCATATGTGCATTTTTAGTTATTAGTGTAGATGTTATTTTGTTTTTAAACATTTTATTATATTTAATAGGTTCAACATGTAATAAATACACTCAATTACACTATTTGTTATTCTCTTAATTTTTTTTTATATATTCGATGTTTTTAGGTTTAACTTATTAGGCTAATGTCTCAAATCCATCTATGCAGAAACACATGTAAAAATAAAGTTATTTTAGTCATATATATCTTATTCTGCTTTTGTAGATTAAAATTTTGCATTAAACAAATTACAAAAATATTATTGTTCAAGAACCCTAGATCTGAATGTTCTTTATAACTAGATGAAAAATGCTTGTAACAAATTATATAATTTTTAGTTTTAGCAATAATAATATCCATTAAATTTTATCATGGTCATTTCATATGCTCTTAGATTTCAATCAGCAACTAAATTTATGCATCTACATATGAGTTGCAAAATTTATTTATTGGAAAATGCACATTAAAACATGAGCTAAAATATATTATATAACAGTTGAATCCATTCTTTGGGTATATTATTTACTTTAATCTCTCTTTATTTGTGCTTTTAGGATTAAACATTTTCAAAGACCCATTATTTTTATTCATGCTATGGCCTTTTATGTCTTTTGCAGTTGAGTTCTAACAATTATAACTATTTTTATAAATTAATCCAAACTTTTATTTATTAGTTTAATGATTTCACTTTTAGGATAATTATAATGATGGATATCTCTATGAATTTATTGTTAATATCATAAATACTTTCAAACTTCATGTCATTATTTTTTTCATTTCTCTATTTTATTGTAATAGTTATTCTGCAAAAGACTTCTAGTTTTTCCACAAGAATATCAGTTGAGCTTTACTATAGCTTGAAATAAATGTGTGTGTGTTTTTTTTTAAATGATAAAAAATATATATTTAATTAATTAAGTCATATATTTTACTTACTTCATGACATAGTTAAGATTTTACTTCATTAACGCTTAAATAAATTAATATATATATGTGCTCTGCGCACAAGAGAGGCCTGCTATTCCCTATCTCGTAAATGGTCCACATAACATCTGAACATAAATTTGCATAAAATTTGCATAGTTTTACAGTTATTAACAGAATAACTCACCATGAATATGGGATTGTAGACTGTCCCGAAAGCGCTTGGCAGTAAAAAATTTTGACAATTTATTAATAGCTTCATTACCTGTGCGCAGAGCATACATATATATTAATTTACTTCATGACAGTATATAATTCCTGAAATCAAATGATCACATTTCAAACATGTTAATTCATGCTCATTGAATTGCTATTCAGCACATTTCTATTGAGGATTGTGTTCAACTATTTCTTCTGAATTTAGCTTTATTTTCAGTTTTAACATTTTGTGTGGGAGTTCAGTTAAGAGTGCTGATATTGGCATATCTACCATTTATCCATATTACTCTATTCTTCTAACATGATGCATAATTTCTTGGAAAGTTTTATATTTAATACTGGTTAAGGATGTCATAAAGATTAAATAAAACATTAAATCAACAGTTTAGTGCCCATAGTAACAAGATTCTCACAGATAATAAAAACCATATTATAATGTAATTATATTCATACACATTAATCTGCAGTTTTTCTTTTCTCAGTAAGATATATATTTATCAAGTAATGTTAGAATGGCAAATTAACTTAACATTATTGCCTAGAAAGTAGATTTTATAGTGATGCCAGACCATTATACTATATAGCTCTTTAGAAAGATTAGTTGAAGAAAACAATGTTCTAAATTGCATTCATTCTAATATGTCTTCTATAATCATGAATTCAAAGCCCAATATAATTTGGTTGAATGTAACAATCTTATCTAATAACTAATGTATAAAAAGTTAAATAAAAGTAGCCCCTTTTATTTTTTTCTATATTTTTAATTAATATAAATATTAATACTAATAGAATGCTTAACGCTTCAATGGTTGCTTGACCAAAATAGTATTCAGTTTACTCATTGTTAATGATAAAACAGTTTACCTTGTTCTTTGTATTATTCTGACTATTATAATATTATTTACTTTTTATAGGAATGTTAAACATTAATTTTTTTAAAGCAAATATACTCCCACATTAACATCATTTGATTCAGATACTCAATACAAAGCAAGATTGCTTACTAAGATGGACCTAAGTAATTTTGCTACTTTTTAATAGAATTTGAGCATTTATTTGCAACAATTTCACTTTTATAAGTTATGTATTAATATAAATATTTTTGTTAAAATATATAGCTTCTCTTTGTTTAATTTAAACCAGAGCAGCAAAAATTATTATTTTTGTTCCTAGTAATATATTTAAATGTTTCATTCTCTATTTTAGTTTAAAAGAATTGTTATTGTGTCACTTTTTAAAATAACCTTACCTAAAATAAGAGTAAAAAATAAAAAATTTTTTTTCACAACTGCTCTTTCCACACAATCTAAACTTTGAAGACACCATCTTGAGAATTTTTTATTTCCAAATATTCAAGAAATTCCATCATTTGTTTTAGAAAGATTTTATAGACTAGATCTAATGCAATATATACCTTACCAATCATTCAGTAGAAGAACCCAATAATATCTAGTTGTTTTAGAAACAAAAAATGAACTGTAGGTGGCATGTTTTAAATGAAAAATGATGTTATACATACAAAAATCAAAGATACTGTCAGTTAAATGAATTTATCTTACTAAGAAGTGTTAAGAAAATAGTTAATGAGAAAATATCAAGTAAAAGAACAAAGCACTAACTAAACTTTATCCCAATCATATAATTTTTAAGATATAACTAAAGATAATCCATGGTTATTAAGAAAGAAAATATTACATTAAATTTTCATCAGAAAATTTTTTTTGAAAGCCTTATAAACGACAAATTTTCAGTAACAATAAAGATTAATTTGTTATAGCTAAATTTTAATAATTGAAACCTCTTTAAATGTTTTTGATTTTGAAACAACTAACACAAAACACCTTATCTTATAAAATAAATAAGTAGAAATAAAGTTTAAAAAATATTACAGGAAATATAATAATAAACAAATAGTCTTAACAAGCACACATTATATTGCTATTTAATAAATCATCACTGATTAGCATGAGAGACTAAGTCATCAAAAATAAAAGAAATGAACATGAGATCAGCATAAACAAAATTATAAGGTGTAACACTAGCATTAGAGAGAATAATAATAATCATTAAATCAAAAAATCTCATGTTCAGCCCCAAAATATCAACAGTCAACCTTGTGACTAAATTTGAAAGAGATTCGCTACAGACAGATTATTTATCTAGCCACTCTCAATATAATGACAGAAATACAACACAAAACTCTGGATCCACTAAGTGTTAATCCATTACTCATAATACTAAAAAATAATGCTGATATACCAAAACATGCTGAACATCATCAATGCCCTGATATTATAGTACCATTAAACCAAAAATAAACTTAATATCTAATAAAAAAGTTAAATGTAGTGCATGACCATTAAAAATAATACTTTGTGCCATCCAGAGTTTATAACCTGGTTGTTTAAACACCAACATAACCCCCTACATTTATAAAACTAACTTATACTCTGAACTAGCTCAGAAACTAGGAACTCTATAACTGTTACTGGGAACAAGAAATAAATAAATATAACAGCTTATTCTAATTTATTTTGAAATAAATTAACTGGGATAATTTGAAAAATATTCATTAAACTCTACACTGTGTTGGAATGAAGTCATACACTGTCAATTCATGTACAGATAGGTGGAGGAATAAATACCTTAACAATAGAAAATATTTAACCAATCCTTTAGTGAACTAACCAATTAATAATAAATATAAATAAAAAGTGACATAATAATATGAAAATATAAACATTCATTTTATATAAAAAATAATTTCATAAAAATTATAATTAACTAGTTGATTTCTATTCATTAAATTAAATAACTTTTTCCTTTCATTGATTTATTTTTTAAATAACAAAAGAGGAAAACAATTTTTCCTTAATCAGAGATAACAATCTTTAATTTAGCTTAATTAACCTCTTGTTATGTTTTGGAGAAAAGATTTAAAAAATGTGTTTCACAAAAAAAATTTACATTTAATTACATAAAATTTTCCAAAAAACTCTTCTTATAATTTTGAAGAGAAACATTAATTTTTTTAAAAAAACTTGTTTCACAAGAAAATATTAAATTAATGAAATTATTCAAATTATTACTTTTATAAAAGTATTGCTTTTATAAATGAAAAAATCATTTTAATTATAAATGAAAATACAATGTGTACATAAAAATACCTTTAATCATGGTTTTAACTTTCTTTGGAGTTCTTCCTTCCATTAATAATTCCCAGTTTTTTCAGGCAAGTTTTTTCTTGAAAGGCTTCTACATAATATACATGGGTAGTTTGTTCTTTTGTGATATGCAATAATTTCAGGTTAACAAATAACCGGAATTTATCCATTTTCTTTTCAATAAATTTCCAGATGAGACTAATACATACATACAGTGATTCATACTATTGGTTAAAGACAAACTTTTGTTGCATATTATTTCTCTTCTACATTTTATTCCTATTAAGCAGGTTACATGGAGGATGATGATGTAAACTTTAAGCCAAATTTAGCACATAGTTTTCATTGTATAAAACACTTTATAAGTAAACTCATAATGTGATAACAGATTAATTAAAACTTCTACAGCATTGATAAAACTTATGCTTATTTATTGATTAGCATCTGTGCCAGGGAACTACTTTTGTCTTACTGTCTTATTCAGCAGCTAGATCAAGATTGAATGCTTTTCACAAGTCACGAAAGTGTTCAGATCACCCCATACCTTTTAATTTTGGAACCCTATATTTAAGATTATCACAATCCTATCTCCTACATGACAAAATTTAACCACTGACAAATTAGGGTTACATTCACAAAAAACATTGTTTAGATATTTTTCTTCTTTTAATAATTAAAAAAATCCAATCCTAATTTTGGAATGTCTCCTTAATTAGTATTTTTGTTCAAAAGTAAAAGAATATTATCAGACTAATCATGCTGATCTCATAAACACTGTCTATTCTATTAAAAAGTGATAAAGAGAAAATAAAAAAAAAACAATTCTATTTATTTAAAACAAAATTTAACAAAATGTTAAATTAATTTTTTCTCCTTTTAAAACTTTATTTATTTCTTTTAAAAATTAGATCTAAAACTTATAAAGTAATTTACTGAAATAGTCAAAATTATTGAAGAGAAAGGTCAAAAGAAATTATTTAATTGACTTTATATTTTCTCTCTCTTTTGTAAATTCATTAAAATAATATTATTTTTTAAAGACAAATACCTGGAATTTTCATATTAACATTTGATAAGAAATAACATAAAATTGAATGAACTACCCATTATTATTTAAAAATCATATAGAAAATTAAATATTATTACCATACTAATTAAATCTAAATTTAAACTTAGTGAGTCTGTAGTATTGGAATACTAGTTCCCACAATGTTATAATATATATATATATATATGTGTGTGTGTGTGTTTGTGTCCTTATGTATAGATATTGTACCAATAAAAACCTATTAGAGGAAAATTTAATGTGATTTTCATATATTTTTATTACCAATCATATATAAATAAATTATATGTACAATTAAATTAATTTTATATTATTTTGTTATCATTGATGGTCAATATTGAATAAATATAGCAAATTCTAATTTCATCAAAATTAAGAATAATTATACAGAACTATCTGGGCAAAACAAATATGGCTACATCACAGGCTGATTCTTAGATCTATTTATTTGATACAGTATTGTCTTTTGACTTTTTTATTTAAAAACTTTAATTTCTTGCCTAACTGAAGCATTTAATATTCTTCCTGTGAAAGTAATCCTATATCACAATTCTTTAGACCATTTTTAAAATATTTTTATAATACAATAACTATGTGACTTAGCTATAAAATTTAAGAAGCCTATTATCTTCATTATATAACCAATTCAAAGGTGTTGCATCATCACATTAAGTAAACATGAAAATATAAATTGGTCTTATGACCTTACTATAATAATTTCATAATATTACAAATTAAAGAGAAAAGATTTTACCCTTTTAACATATGAACCTTACTGATTTTATAATAATTAAATGCTGTTGTGTTGAGTACAAGGAGACTTTCAAACCAAAACACAAGATAGAAACTTTATAAAAATAAGAGTGGCTGTCTTATCTTTAACCTAAATTCTGATTTACATAGGCCACTCTGAAGCATCGTGGTTTGAGAGAGTGAAGATAGTACTCTACATTACTTTCTTACATACATTAACATTTGTTAAATGTTTTGCTATACAATTTTCGGAAATCTAATAGAAATTTTCATAGAATTACTTAAGACTGTGAAAACAATTAAAATATTATTTTTTTTGTTTGTAATGTGATATTCTAGTAAATGAACTGGATGAAAAGTCTTTTACTGATTAGAATTCTATTAGAGTAACTGATTTACTGAAAGCAAGCCTGTTCCATTTTATAATAATAAATTTTTATGCAACTAAGATATTACTGCAAATTTTATATTGAAAGTTTTTGATAAAAAAAAATAGTTATATTTGAACTGAAATCCAATTTAGATTTAGACAGAATTTGTTTAAAATATTAGAACTAATGTTAAAAAATATTTTTTAAAAAAAAAGAAAATGTATGAGATATTTTATTTGATCTTGAAATGGCATTTGACAAAATATATAAGGTCATTTTGTTGGTTATTTCAAAAAGAAACCTATAGATTGAGATGAAAATGATTTTATTGAATACACATTTCAGAATATATATATATTGTAATGGTCAAAACTATCTGGCTAACATGAAAATCGCCCAAGGATGATTTGCATGCAGCTCCACATTCCAACGTCACTTGATCACAGAGTTTTTCTTTTCATAACCCACTAGACTCCCTTGCATATATGCAAGAGATTCTTATCATATTTAATTACCATTACTGATTGCAAAAAAAGACACTGCTAGAATAATGAAAAATTACAATTTATTTACGGATACCCACAATCACAAAACACATATTATAATTGACAGATATCTTTGGAAAACATCAGTCTATTGGTCTTTTGCCTGGAATTGATTTTAGATTAATAACACTTAATGATTTATTGTTTTATTTAACTACTCTAGTAGTTAAATGAAAAATCAATGATTGGATATTCATTGCTTTATTATGCACAGATAATATGTGACCAGTCTCTGGGTAGATCCAGACTCACTGCACAGACAAACTGTAACTACTAATATTTATTAATATAAATCGTTTTAAGACTTATTCATGTTACAAGCTTTAAGATATGCTAAAAATCATTTAATAAACTATACTATTAAAAGAACTAGTCCAACATAAATCCTTTCAGTCTGTAGTGCTTAAAAAATCAATACTAAATGACTCAAATAAGGGAAACTGAATATCACATGATCCAGACATTCTTTAATTTCTGTTTTAATACTAATCAAATAAATATCATCTAACTTCTGGGTAGGAATCATGAATCTACCTCCCCTTAATGACTGAAACTTGTGAACTAAATGGTAGAAATAAACATCTACCTGGTAAATAGTGATAATAATAAGAATTGCAAGTGGCAGGAACAACTTCTTTGTTACAATTATTTATGAATGTTCAAAGAATATAGAAAACATATGATATACATTAGAAATATGTAGCTTCCAAATAAATATATGGTAGAAATGTGCATCTATTGACTATATACTACTGAGTGTGAATGGCAGGAACACATCTGCTTCACACTCTTTCTTGACAATAAAATTTGTATATTCACAAACAGCATTGAATAGCAACAATATATTAGCTCAAGAAAATTTAATACACATAAATATATTTTCCAATGCTTTCCTATCTCAAAGCTGTGAGGGTAATTTTCTTAAAACTGGAAACTTTTATAACTATAAAAAATAATCTTTCTTAAGTTATTTACTCTTTCTGTGCAACCATTATTTTACCCACAAGCTATTAATCTGCATTATGTATGTTAATGCTTAAATTGTTATTCTAATGCTTAATACAATGCTGGCTAATGGAAATTATCATTATTAATTCTTATTTTAAAATAATTAACAAAATAATATTAAAAAAAACTTTTACCATATGTTGAGGATTTTCAATAATTGGCTAGTTGTTTTTGTTAAAAATGCTTCTTCTTAGGTTACTCCAACTGGATCGTGGCACATCTAATAACCCACTCTTGTGTGTGGGTGGGTGTAAAAGAAATGATAAAATTTTGGTGTAAATAAAATATATAGATATAGGATGTTAAATATCTAATCTTATCAAAATAAAGTTATAATAGTATATAGTTAAAGTTCATACAAATTATCCTTTTCATCATTAATAGTTCATTTTTTGAATTCAGGCATCTGTAGACTTTTTATAGTATAGTAGATATAACATAGATATTTTTGCATATATCATGCAAAGCTTCTAAGATCATTCTTGCTGACTGACAGTCATCATAAATATGTGTTCTATGTTCTTCAATGGCCATCACCTGGTGGTTTTGTATTTCTGAATAATTGCTGGCCTCCTTTACAAAGCTATTGATACTTTTGAAGTTAGGAAGCATGCAATTCACATATAACTTTGGCACAATAATCAACATAATGATTGTTCAATACATTAGGGCAACTTATCTACTGTATGATGGAGTTAAACTGGCACTCTGCTGGCTTGGCCAGAGTGAAGCAGACAGTGGACTTCTCTACTTTGTCATTATATTTTAACACTGCTTCTGACAGTCAAGAAAGGGTGAATAAACAAAGAATCAAAACATAAGTATAATCAAAGCATACTAATCAATCTTCTGAGAGATTCCTATTTAGAGTTTACTGAACTGTCTTATCTGTTTTCATTATCTTTTATTTCTTTCTTCTCCTTGATACTTATCATTAATATACTGTAATATTCTATAGCACTATTTTATTAATTTTTTTCCTGCTTACATTATTTCCCTAGTTCTAGATCTCATTAGTATCAACTACTTTATTCTACTAGTAGTAAGACAAACATTGTACCATTTTAATTAAAATATTTTTTTGGCCATCATCTTGTATTTTATTTTATTTTTCTACCCACTAACTAACCTGTTTTACTACCCTTCTTAATTATTATTATTATTATTATTATTATTATTATTATTATTATTATTATTATTATTATTATTATTATTATTATTATTATTATTATTATTATTATTATTATTATTATTATTATTATTATTATTATTATTATTATTATTATTATTATTATTATTATTATTATTATTATTATTATTATTATTATTATTATTATTATTATTATTATTATTATTATTATCATCATCATCATCATCATCATCATCATCATCATCATCATCATCATCATCATCATCATCATCATCATCATCATCATCATCATCATCATCATCATCATCATCATCATCATCATTATTAGTAGTAGTAGTAGTAGTAGTAGTAGTTAAGCGCTTTTATTAGTTTCGGGGTCCCATCTACCCCCAGGGTTACATTTGACAACATATATAAATATTATTACATGTACCGCATATAAATAATGACGATCAGTTCAAATATAAATAAATAAATCTAGAGTTTGTCCAAAACAGTTAATAAGTCAATGTTATTCACTTCAATCATACGATTATATTCAATTAGATATAGCTTTCAATTAAATTCCTTGGTGAATGCGCCTAGTTTGTCGTTGATCTTAGAACTGGCTACTGCGATCCATATTAAATATAAATGCGCTTTTTATAAGTTCTTGTGAGAAATCTTGGTAAACACAATCTATTTGTTCTTGTAATTTCTCCTGTCTTTTTCTTCACGCAAGGGAGCTTTCGCGAGCTTGAACGCAGTTTGATAACTTGGGATTCATGATTGTATATGAAATTATATTTGTGGCACATGTTATGCAAATGCGGTGATTCTATTTCGTTAAACACACTTTTTTAAAAGAATAAAGCGTGTTATCATATTGATTTTTTTATCTTTATGAAGTGCTAATATTTCAATGCACGTTTTTTCTAGATTTTGAGAGCATGCAGAGAAAGGTGGTTTTATGTTCAGCCTCTATGTATTTAAAGATACATTATATCATCTATATTTTATATTTCTTGATAATTTCAAAAGTATTGTGTGTGGATCTCAGATTTAATTTTTAGAGAAGTCGTAATATTTTTAATTCAAGTGAACGCTTGAATTTGCGACATAATTGTTTATTATTACGAAGTGAAAAAAAAAAACGCAGTGAAGAATATCTGATTTGAAGATGTAAGAAGTTGATAAACTTCCTAAATATATATTTGGCTTGTGGTGGTTTTTAAAGTTAAGAGTGTGGATTAATGGTGTAGCAGTGTTCTCAGATTATCCTTGGAAAAAGAGGCGAAGGTATCTATCTGCACTTGGTAGAAATTTAAATTTTGCACATGTAGATATATTATAAATTAATGTTTTTTGTATTTCGGTCATATGAAAAATAAGGTCATTTAGAAAAAACGGGCTTTTTTGTGTTTTTATTGATATATATATCTTTTCCCCAGAATACTTCGTATTCTATCTTGTTTGTAATGTTTTGGTATAAATGATTGCTGGAGAAAATACAGATTTTTGTGATCACTAACATGTAGTTAGCGTCATTTTTTTTGTATATAGAGATAGGGAGTAAAGGACAACAGTTTTTCCACTTTTTCCAATCGTTTAGGTATTTGTTTTACTACAGAATGTCCTAAATAAAATTGGCTAATTACTCTGAAAACTTAGCAACAAAGACAATATCGGAAATATTCGTCATTTACTGCATTTCTCCATACAAATGCTGTTTTATTTTTTGCGAAATTCATTACAGTATTTGGGAATTTGTTTTGGGATGATATTATTAGCTATATCATCCATATATATGGCTGGCCACGAGATGCTCAGTCATCATTGGCCAGGGGTGTGGGCACGCAGGGACTCCCTGAAAATTTCCTCATTTTCCATTATTTTATAAGAGGGTTGATATAGCAAGCGGTCACAGCGGGCACTGAGAGGTGAGCCCCGAGGGACGTCGCCGGCATGTGCGGGCATTATTGGTGGTGAAGCTCATTTAGAAACATAAACTAATGCAGCTGGGCTAGCAGCGTAGATAGGTTGCTTGAACTGAAGTATAGTACTGATGGAAATCATACAAAAAAGCAAAGCCAATAATTTAACTAGTTGAATAACTGAGTTTTTTATTGGAATTTTTGTACGGTATAGTGCTGACTTCGGAACTTGTTGAGGATTTTTGTAAATAGCATTTTTTGAGGTAGCTCTATGTCGAATGGTTTATTTTTATTTTTTATCACTGACTTTATGTTAAGGGAAGTTACAATACATACATTGGACGAATTGGGTTAAGGGTGTTTGAGATTAACTGTTTCTTTTCATTTTAGCGGCAATGTTGGTTAATTTGATTTAAGTATTCCTGTATTTTTATAGATGTCTTATGGTAGGAGATTAGGTTGTTATGAAGGTGCAAAGATCTTATCAATCAGGCTTGCAAGGACGAACTTCGTAGGTTCCATCTGCCTCGGCACGTTCTTATTTTTTTTGCACGAAATCTTTAAAGGCAACCTCCATTTCTCCTCTGATCTATCTGCAAAAATATTGACTGGCGAGATTGATTTCCGGAATTTTCGGCACAATATAGTGGGTACATGCCCAAATATAAAAATTTACAGACAATTTCAGCTCTGTCTTATCAATAAGTATATGCTGGAATACGATAATTGGGAGGGTGTCTAGGCGTCTTCTATCTAATTTAGTTTTTCTCTCTATAGTACAT
Source organism: Epiperipatus broadwayi (assembly GCA_028023455.1). Taxonomy (NCBI): domain Eukaryota; kingdom Metazoa; phylum Onychophora; class Udeonychophora; order Euonychophora; family Peripatidae; genus Epiperipatus; species Epiperipatus broadwayi. Next base: position 32,615 of record JAQFVV010001587.1, on the reverse strand, counting down.
GTGCAATTATTTAAATATTTAATGGAATCAGTATTTATTGGTTTGTTAACTTGATATGTCTTTTAAGCAACAGACAGACGATCGCTATCTGATTGAGAAGCGGCCGTCAATTTTTTGGCTCATCCATGGGTACGCAGTAGATGTTGCCGTCCCGGCAGATCACGTTTACCACATTGGTGGATCCACAGAATTTTCTCGCCAACTTTGCATTTCATATATACAATTTGGGTTTTAAGATATTCTGGTATATGTGCAACTGATGGAATTCTCTCCTGCATTATTGATAAATTTTATTATCGCTCAATTTCCGTTTTAATACTAAAACGCCGCATGATCAAGAGGAGAATTCTTTATTCGAATGTCATGTTATGCACGATAATAAAAAACCCAGACGCCTACCACAGTACAATGACACGCAGGCGCTCACCAAGTTTCACCATCATCGAGCTTTGAGAAAGGATAATTTCATTTATCAATCAGTTTGCTTTTTGTTCTGATATGTCATGTTGAAATCTCCAAAAATTAATCATCGATAGCTGCTAGTATTTGCAACCTGGAAGGCGTTTGTGTATTATTCTATTTATAATTATGTATTCGAGGATTATAAACAATTGCTATGTTTAAGGTAATACTATGAGGCGTAATATGATTATTATCATTATGTAGATTTTTGTTAATACTATTTTTTTATCAATGATAATGCTTGCACAGCTGATGGAAGTGTCGTGACGTAATTCTGGCTGCAAGCTCCTTTGAATTTCTAGCTTGCCTGTAGGGTTGATATTAATTGTAGATTTGTTTTATTAATCTTCATTATCTGCGGCTTAATATCGTCGCACATTGCTATGGATGCAACAATTTTGTGGGAAGCGCACACTCCTATTTTGGTCATTCAATATTTGAATGTATGTGTTCATATATAGAATTCTAAGTTTTAGCATAGTAGTGTTTTATCTAAAAAAGGTTAAATATTTACCAAAAATGTGGTGTCCGTAAGTAGCGCTTTGTCGGACAATAAATATGCATTGCTCAATTATTGTCTGTGGATCTGAGAAAGAGATTGATCTCGTTTTTCTGTCTAAAAATGAATCGGGTTTTCAAGTGAAACTTTATTTACGTTTGTAATTCTCTTCCATTGACTATTTTCCGATTTAGGTTGGCGTGTCACAGCACGTAATCTTCAGCCACTTTTCCGCCATCATCACTTCACCGTATTCTTGCGTTTCCACTTGCACATTCACCCATTGATTTCTGTCTTACCAAGATTGCATGCTTCGGGTCGCACACTGCGAGTTTATTCCATTAGTTTTCTGAAGTATTTATTGCAGGATTAGAGAAGTGAGCTCAATGCTACGAACAAATCAGCTTCACCACCGCCATCAATATCATTTTCCCTGATGGTCTGTCGCGACATTATGTTCTGTCAATTTTCTTTCATTACTATGGAAAGATATGGATGCACATATTACATTTAATATAGTAGTTGACACAAGATTTATCATATTTGTAATGAGATATTTCGCGTTTTTGCATCAAGAATAATGTCGCTTTCATCGTACTTAAGTTGGAATATTTCGGGGATTAATAAAGCTTCTCCCAGTTTTACCTAAATCTATAATTGTTACTAATGTTGGGATGGGTATTTATCTGTGTAAAAAGGCTGTAATCTATTACCTTCCGAATCGGTTTGTTTAATGGTCTGCTTTGAGTAATCTAGTTTTATTGTTTTTTCAAAGTTTTTCCTGTTGGGATTGACATCCATCGCGGAGCACCGAGTTTCAGCGCTTGTCGGAACAATTTGCTTCTTCGTTTACAATAAGTTAGATATAATCTGATTAATATACGAACTAATAAATTCCATAGTTTTTTATTTATCTCTTTCGAATGTATGCTTCTTGTAAATCTATAAAGGAATATCCGAGATTGTGTTATGACAACGGAGCGTTCAGTGAAAAAAGTGTTTAAATGAATTCGTTATTTCTGTTAAACTTCGCATTATTTGCTAATACATATCGCTTTATTAAAGTTAACGTAGTTCAGCAGTTTTGAGTAAGATCTGCTTCATCAGATCTCCTGTTGTAGAACGAAAATCTAGGCGTTAGCTGTGTTCATTACACGTGATTATTTTCAATTTTTGTAAATCGTTGATTGTGTTTTTGCAACTTGTGCATAAGAATTCCGAAGAAATATCATGGTTGACATCTAAACTTGTTGTTTTTTGTAAGTTTTCTTCTTCTTTTTTAATTGTCTATTAGCTTCTATTTTATAGTTATAGAATATCGTAAAATATACCGATTGCAGGTAAGAATTTTATATCTCTAATAACTATAAAATAGAAAACTCAATAGATTAATTAAAAAAAAAGAAGAGAAATACAAAAAGGCAACACAGATTGATTGCATAATGGACTTAGATGTCCAACATCCAGCCATGATGTCCGCCAGCTCAGACACGTATAAGAGTTCTTATGCACAAGTTGCAAAAACACAATCAACGGTTATAAAAAAAAGTGAAAATAATCCGCGATTGTTTTTCTCAAGGAAAACACAGCTAGCGCCTAGATTTCACCGTTCTACAGCAGGAGATCTGATGAAACTAGATCTTACTCCAAAAACTACTGAAACCTACGTTAACGCAATAAAAGAGCCTTGGTCTAATGATAGCCTTAAAAAAATATCTGAAGTGTTTAACCAAACCATCCCTAGGGAGCTCTTCAATTCATTTAAACGCTTTTTCACTGAACGCTCCGTTGTCATAGCAATCACGGATAGAAACTGTTCACTTTATAGATTCCCTAAGGAGCTTCTATTCGAAGAGATAAATAATAAAAAACTATGGAATTTGATAGTTCGTGTGGGAGATCATCCGAATCCGCGTTATCTGGCTATTGAATTTGTAAACGAAGAAAGCAAAGAATTGTTCCGACAAGAAATGAAAACTCTGGGGCAATACGCATTAGTTGTAGTCAATCCCAACAGAGAAAACTTTATTACTGGCTTAATAAAAAAAAACTTACCTAGGTTACTCAGAAACAGATTTCATTAAACTTATGAAACCGTTCGGGAAGGTAATAGATTTTCAGCCTTTACAGATTAAAAATACACCCATCCCAATATTTAGTAACAATTATAGATTTAAGGTAAAACTGGGAGAGAACATTAATCCCGAAAATATTCCAACACAAGTTGCAGATGAAGAAGCGACATTATTTCTTGTCATAAACGGTCTAAAACCGCAATGCTTTCATTGCAAAGAACGCGGTCATCTTATTAGCAACTGTCCGGCTTTATACTGTAATAAATGTAATATGAGCGCATCCCCCTTACATCAATGCCCAAAAGAAGACCTCCATAGTAATCAAGAAGTGACGGTAGATGAAGATGTGCATTCGACAGACCATAATATTGAGGGAAAAAATATTGACATTAGCAGTGGTGGAAAGCTGATTCTACATACTGCAGGGTTCGATAGCATTGAAGTTTCCTCCTCTCCTAATCCGGAAATCCCACCCCCTCTTAATAAAACATCTCTCGAAATAATGGAATCACTCGCAGTGTTGCCGACCCAACAAGTTCTAGAAACTTCACAAATCACTAGAAAACCAGGTCGGCCATCAAAAAAAAAATCCGGTAATAATCCCAAGAAAGTCATGGCTCTAGAATGTGAAAGTAGTGATAATGATTCCCCTCCTCCAGTCACTAGAAAAAAGAGCACATCGTGCAAAATTACAATGCCTCTCTAATTGACACATACTCATCAGAAAATAGTCCAATGGAAGAGGAAACTGATTGTATTACAAACATAAATAAAGTTTCACTTGAAAACCCATTCACAGACAGGAAAACGAGATCCAATGATATTTCTCTCAAATCTACAGACAATAATTGAACAATGCATATTTATTGATCCATTAAAATATACTACAGTTTCCCTTATTAAAATATTTAACCTTTTTTTAGAATAAAACTTTCCTATGCTAGGCTTAGATTCTGATATATACGTACACACACATTCAAATAATGGATATTAAAATAGGAGTCTTTAATGTTAGAGGGTTAAACTCCCCACAAAAAATTGACCTCCTTGCTAAATGGTACGACATTGTTAAACCGCAGATAATGGGCATTATCGAAGAGCGTCGGAAGTGGCTCACTAATCAACCCTACAGACAAGCTAAATTCCAAGGGCTTTACAGCTTTTTCAAACACATCTGACACTCCATCAGCGGGTACAGGCATTATCATTGATAAAGCCTGCCCATTTAGTTCTTTCAAAATCCTACATATTGATGCGCACGTGCTGATAATTACACTTACTCATAAAGCCATTACCTTAAACATAGCAATTGTTTATATCCCTCCAGGTCCCACTATTATAAATAGAATAATACAAACACTTAACTCCAGGTTCACAAATGCTATGTATCCGATGATTATTTTGGGAGATTTCAACATGACATATCAGACCTTCACTGGCAAATGGTTACATCAGCTGTCCTTTCCGATGATGAGTGGAAGAGGCTTTCTGCCGGAGAAGGCCGTGTCATTTAACAATGGTAGACATTCATCACTTATAGATCTGGTTTTCTATTCGCCATCATTGCATAACATGATATGCATTCAATTAAAGAATTCTCCCCTCTCTGATCATGCAGCTGTTTTAGTGTCACTGGAAATTAATTTTGATAATAGAACAATAATTAATACAGGAAGAACCATCAGAGTTCTACTACCATCACGCACACCAGAATATCTTTTTTCAGAAGTATATATATATCTTCACAAGTTGAAGAAAATTACAATGGATCCAGTCCAAGCATGGTGTGCCTTTACTAGCCTGCTCTCATTTAACATTGATCATCTTACCAGGACAACAACATCCCCAACAAAACTACTAAAGCTTATGGATGAAACCCATAAAAAAATTATTGGCACTTCTCAATCAAATCTTGATCGTCCCTGTCTGATTGCTTTAAAGAAGACATATCAAGAGTTAACAAACCAGCTTAAAGAATATATCTCCATTAAAAAGAAAAGGTTATATTTAAATAAGCCACACATGTATACCAGAAACTTCATTAGATGGGCGCTAGGCCACCCCCTCCCAGGTGCGAGTCCCAGCAGCTATTAAAGTTCAAACTGAAATTGTCTATGGAGATTTTATGTTGGAGCGGCTTTACATATTGTATAGAGAAAAATTCCAGAGGGTATCCTCACCAAGTCTAATGGCCTTTTCACAAGATAGATCAGAAAATGAATTTAAAATTTCTTTAAAAGATTTCATTAAAAAAATAGAAGCGATGCCAGATTCATGTCATCCTGGCATAGATGGAATTCCCAAGTTCGTATACAAACATATTGATAAAATCACTGCACAATATATGCTTAACCTAGTCTCCTACCTCACTAAAGACATCTATAAAATACAGGGCTTAAATCAAATTATGCTTGTGCCATTCATGAAAAAGAAACAATTAATCTCAAACACCACTAACCTACGTCCAATTTCAATGTGCTCCCTTGGCATAAAGATAATAGAATCAGTGATAAAAGATAAAATAGAGCCATTCATTTTGCCAAACCTATCAAAAATGCAATTTGCCAAAAAAGAATCCTCAACAGGACAGGCAGCCTTTCTATTCAAGTCAACTATAGAAACTGTTAGAGATAATAAAAAATACAGTCCAGTTGTTATTCAACTGGATATTGAAGCTGCTTTTGACATGATTTCCATCAGTACTCTTCTTAAAACTCTGCAGAAATACTCAGTTCCAAACACCTATCTAAACTTGCTTGCTAACTTGCTTTTAAACCGTGAGATTTATGTTTCCCTAAATGGGAAAACTTCACCACCAATAGTGCCACATCAGTCCATCCCTCAGGGCTCACCTCTCAGTGCCTTATTGTTCACTGCCTATATCAACCCTCTTATAAAAATAATAGAAAATGAATTTTCAGGAGTCTACGTGCCTACAATCAATGACAACATCTCATGTATCGCATATATGGATGATATAGCAATATTTCTATCATCCCAAAAACAAATTCCCAAACTTCTTAAGATACTTAATAATTTCACAAAAGAATATAAGCTAACATTTAATATGGAGAAATCATGTGCATGGCAGATCTTCACCGGTAATAGCATTACTAAAGTTTTCAAAGGTAGACCAAGCGCATTCCTTGGGTTCAATTTTTATTTACGACATTCACCTATGAGATCGCTCATACAGAAAAATTTGATAGAGAAAGTGGAGATCGGAAGAGCAACTCCAGTCTCTCCAAAGCCTATCTCTCTCTATATACAAAAATGGCCTTGCTTAACATGTTAGTGATCACAAAAATCTCTTATTTTACTCCAACAATCATTTATACCAAAGCATTTACAAATAAGATAGACTCCTTATGCAGGAAATTATTCTGGGGAGATTATCTCAATATCAATAAAACGCCTAAGAAAACCCCTTTCACAAAATGGCCTTGGCCTTCACTCAATACATGTCTTCAGAATACAAAAAACATTGAACATAATATCTACATGTGCAAAAAAATTCCCATATTTAGAAATTTCTGCCAAGATTACTCCTACAGATAGACCACCTCCTCTTCAAGGATATCTGAACACACTACTTACACCATTATTAACAATCCACACTCTTAACTTTAAACCACCACAAGCCAAATATAAATATTGGGAAGTTTATCAACTTCTACATCCAAATCAAGATGATGTACAAACACCACTTCATATTAATAATAAACAATTATGTCGCAAATTCAAACTATGGTCACTTGAACCAAAATATTTTGACTTTCTCCTAAAGATAAATCTGGACTCGCTTCCTACACAATACTTTTTGAGATATCAAAGAAACTATAAAGATATAGATGATATATGTAATCTTTGCCATAGGGACTCGGAGACACAAAACCACCTTTTCTTCTCATGCTCAAGTCTAGAAAACATTCGTGAAATCATTAGCACTTCACTCAAAGATAAAAAAATCAATATGATAACCCTTTTTGACTCTTTTAAAAGGGGTGTCTTTGCTGAAATAAGAATCTGCACATTTTTACTCTATGCCTTATGGTGTACAAGGTGTAATTTCATATACAATCATAATCCCAGAAGACATCCAAACACGTTCAGAAATAAGCTGAAAACCATACGTGAAAGAGACAGGAAGATTACAGAACAAACTAAGTACATTGACACCTGGAATATACAAGAACTTATATAAAAGCACACAAAAAAAAACTATATTTAACATGGATCCTTGTGCCAGTTCTAAAGTCAACTGACACAAACTAGACGCATTCCTGCTTTAGTTTAATTGAAGTATATCTAATTGAATATAATCGTATGATTGAGTGAATATCATTGACTTTATTGAACTGTTTTTTTTTCTCTTAGATACTTCTAGTTTGATAAAGCATACAGGTACTGATCAAATCATTGTACATATGCAGTTTTGTGAAAACAATTTATATATAAGAAATATGTTGTCAAATGTAACTTGTGTAACCTTTTAGAACACTAATAAAGTTTATCCTTTGAAACATAATAATAATAATAATAATAATAATAATAATAATAATAATAATAATAATAATAATAATAATAATAATAATAATAATAATAATAATAATAATAATAATAATAATAATAATAATAATAATAATAATAATAATAATAATAATAATAATAATAATAATAATAATAATAATAATAATAATAATAATAATAATAATAATAATAATAATAATAATAATAATAATAATAATAATAATAATAATAATAATAATAATAATAATAATAATAATAATAATAATAATAATAATAATAATAATAATAATAATAATAATAATAATAATAATAATAATAATAATAATAATAATAATAATAATAATAATAATAATAATAATAATAATAATTAAGAAGGGTAGTAAAACAGGTTAGTTAGTGGGTAGAAAAATAAAATAAAATACAAGATGATGGCCAAAAAAATATTTTAATTAAAATGGTACAATGTTTGTCTTACTACTAGTAGAATAAAGTAGTTGATACTAATGAGATCTAGAACTAGGGAAATAATGTAAGCAGGAAAAAAATTAATAAAATAGTGCTATAGAATATTACAGTATATTAATTATAAGTATCAAGGATAGGAGAAGAAAGAAATAAAAGATAATGAAAACAGATAAGACAGTTCAGTAAACTCTAAATAGGAATCTCTCAGAAGATTGATTAGTATGCTTTGATTATACTTATATTTTGATTCTTTGTTTATTCACCCTTTCTTGACTGTCAGAAGCAGTGTTAAAATATAATGACAAAGTAGAGAAGTCCACTGTCTGCTTCACTCTGGCCAAGCCAGCAGAGTGCCAGTTTAACTCCATCATACAGTAGATAAGTTGCCCTAATGTATTGAACAATCATTATGTTGATTATTGTGCCAAAGTTATATGTGAATTGCATGCTTCCTAACTTCAAAAGTATCAATAGCTTTGTAAAGGAGGCCAGCAATTATTCAGAAATACAAAACCACCAGGTGATGGCCATTGAAGAACATAGAACACATATTTATGATGACTGTCAGTCAGCAAAAATGATCTTAGAAGCTTTGCATGATATATGCAAAAATATCTATGTTATATCTACTATACTATAAAAAGTCTACAGATGCCTGAATTCAAAAAATGAACTATTAATGATGAAAAGGATAATTTGTATGAACTTTAATTATATACTATTATAACTTTATTTTGATAAGATTAGATATTTAACATCCTATATCTATATATTTTATTTACACCAAAATTTTATCATTTCTTTTACACCCACCCACACACAAGAATGGGTTATTAGATGTGCCACGATACAGTTGGAGTAACCTAAGAAGAAGCATTTTTAACAAAAACAACTAGCCAATTATTGCAAATCCTCAACATATGGTAAAAGTTTTTTTTAATATTATTTTGTTAATTATTTTAAAATAAGAATTAATAATGATAATTTCCATTAGCCAGCATTGTATTAAGCATTAGAATAACAATTTAAGCATTTACATACATAATGCAGATTAATAGCTTGTGGGTAAAATAATGGTTGCACAGAAAGAGTAAATAACTTAAGAAAGATTATTTTTTATAGTTATAAAAGTTTCCAGTTTTAAGAAAATTACCCTCACAGCTTTGAGATAGGAAGGCATTGGAAAATATATTTATGTGTATTAAATTTTCTTGAGCTAATATATTGTTGCTATTCAATGCTGTTTGTGAATATACAAATTTTATTGTCAAGAAAGAGTGTGAAGCAGATGTGTTCCTGCCATTCACACTCAGTAGTATATAGTCAATAGATGCGCATTTCTACCATATATTTATTTGGAAGCTACATATTTCTAATGTATATCATATGTTTTCTATATTCTTTGAACATTCATAAATAATTGTAACAAAGAAGTTGTTCCTGCCACTTGCAATTCTTATTATTATCACTATTTACCAGGTAGATGTTTATTTCTACCATTTAGTTTACAAGTTTCAGTCATTAAGGGGAGGTAGATTCATGATTACTACCCAGGAGTTAGATGATATTTATTTGATTAGTATTAAAACAGAAATTAAAGAATGTCTGGATCATGTGATATTCAGTTTCCCTTATTTGAGTCATTTAGTATTGATTTTTTAAGCACTACAGACTGAAAGGATTTATGTTGGACTAGTTCTTTTAATAGTATAGTTTATTAAATGATTTTTAGCATATCTTAAAGCTTGTAACATGAATAAGTCTTAAAAGGATTTATATTAATAAATATTAGTAGTTACAGTTTGTCTGTGCAGTGAGTCTGGATCTACCCAGAGACTGGTCACATATTATCTGTGCATAATAAAGCAATGAATATCCAATCATTGATTTTTCATTTAACTACTAGAGTAGTTAAATAAAACAATAAATCATTAAGTGTTATTAATCTAAAATCAATTCCAGGCAAAAGACCAATAGACTGATGTTTTCCAAAGATATCTGTCAATTATAATGTGTTTTGTGATTGTGGGTATCTGTAAATAAATTGTAATTTTTCATTATTCTAGCAGTGTCTTTTTTTGCAATCAGTAATGGTAATTAAATATGATAAGAATCTCTTGCATATATGCAAGGGAGTCTAGTGGGTTATGAAAAGAAAAACTCTGTGATCAAGTGACGTTGGAATGTGGAGCTGCATGCAAATCATCCTTAGGCGATTTTCATGTTAGCCAGATAGTTTTGACCATTACAATATATATATATATATATATATATAAATATATATATATATATATATATATATATATATATATATATATATTTATATATACTGAAATGTGTATTCAATAAAATCATTTTCATCTCAATCTATAGGTTTCTTTTTGAAATAACCAACAAAATGACCTTATATATTTTGTCAAATGCCATTTCAAGATCAAATAAAATATCTCATACATTTTCTTTTTTTTAAAAAAATATTTTTTAACTTTAGTTCTAATATTTTAAACAAATTCTGTCTAAATCTAAATTGGATTTCAGTTCAAATATAACTATTTTTTTTTTATCAAAAACTTTCAATATAAAATTTGCAGTAATATCTTAGTTGCATAAAAATTTATTATTATAAAATGGAACAGGCTTGCTTTCAGTAAATCAGTTACTCTAATAGAATTCTAATCAGTAAAAGACTTTTCATCCAGTTCATTTACTAGAATATCACATTACAAACAAAAAATTAATATTTTAATTGTTTTCACAGTCTTAAGTAATTCTATGAAAATTTCTATTAGATTTCCGAAAATTGTATAGCAAAACATTTAACAAATGTTAATGTATGTAAGAAAGTAATGTAGAGTACTATCTTCACTCTCTCAAGCCATGATGCTTCAGAGTGGCCTATGTAAATCAGAATTTAGGTTAAAGATAAGACAGCCACTCTTATTTTTATAAAGTTTCTATCTTGTGTTTTGGTTTGAAAGTCTCCTTGTACTCAACACAACAGCATTTAATTATTATAAAATCAGTAAGGTTCATATGTTAAAAGGGTAAAATCTTTTCTCTTTAATTTGTAATATTATGAAATTATTATAGTAAGGTCATAAGACCAATTTATATTTTCATGTTTACTTAATGTGATGATGCAACACCTTTGGATTGGTTATATAATGAAGATAATAGGCTTCTTAAATTTTATAGCTAAGTCACATAGTTATTGTATTATAAAAATATTTTAAAAATGGTCTAAAGAATTGTGATATAGGATTACTTTCACAGGAAGAATATTAAATGCTTCAGTTAGGCAAGGAATTAAAGTTTTTAAATAAAAAAGTCAAAAGACAATACTGTATCAAATAAATAGATCTAAGAATCAGCCTGTGATGTAGCCATATTTGTTTTGCCCAGATAGTTCTGTATAATTATTCTTAATTTTGATGAAATTAGAATTTGCTATATTTATTCAATATTGACCATCAATGATAACACAATAATATAAAATTAATTTAATTGTACATATAATTTATTTATATATGATTGGTAATAAAAATATATGAAAATCACATTAAATTTTCCTCTAATAGGTTTTTATTGGTACGATATCTATACATAAGGACACACAAACACACACACACATGTATATATATATATATATTGTGCCCTTTTCTATAGGTCAATGATGGTTATAAATGGTCAATTACTAAAAAATTTTAAAATTAATATTATATAGTATTTAAAATTATAGACTATATTAAGCAGTAAAAGATTAATATGATGTATTTAATAGTAAATATTGTGATGGTGAGAATTGTATCTAGTTCTATATTTTTCTAAATTGTTTTTCAAAATTTTATATAATTATTTTATATAACATAAGTAGCAAATTTATTAAGACAGATAAAATTAGACTAAACACCGGAAATGACTACGTGACTGTCTGGAATATTCTATGTATAAGCACTGGTTTAAATTAATACTAATAATTAAAATATTTAAATAGTATATTATAGAAGTGGATGGAATTGTCACACATCATAATAAAAATAAGTAGTATACATCTTTATTAATTATTGTTTCAAAATTGTTTTAAAGGTAGTTAAATTGTAATAGATAATAATTGATTTAAAAATAATAATTAGTTAACATTTAAGTCTATTACGTCATGATTTTAAAACTTTAGAAATTGTTTATAAATCCAAGTAGGGATTGACCAATAAAAAATAAATCTTGGCAGACAACCAAAATCGTGCCAACTAATTGTATAAATGGGGGGGGGGAGAACAAAAATGTGTTGACTCCAGAGCAGAGGTAAAATTTTAAGCTCTCTAAAAATTTTTTTCTTTTTCAATTTATTAGTCAATTTTATGATAATTTTAATAATATCTTTGAAAGAAACTAACTGACAATTTAAAAATCATTCGAAGAGAATCTTAGAATAAAAGTTTTTTAAAAAAGTTTTTCATAGTAATGTTTCACTAACTTTACAGTAACCTGCCAGTGGATTCTATCGAAATATAATCGGAGTTTTCAATAGAAAATGGATAGATTCTTAAAACCAAGTTGTAAATTTTATAATATTCCAAATATGTTAATATTATTCGTTGATATAGTTTATATAGCGTATCACTATGAAAGCTGTTTTCGTGCGTATAAAATCAATGAAAGGACATTGTGCGCAGAGTTAATGAAGATAATGGAAAATAAAAATAAGTATTATTCGTATAAGAATAAATGGACAAAAGGAATTTTAATATTGAAATAGTTTGAATTGCTTTCTTTAAGATGACTTGAGAAAATACTCTAGAAAATAGTTAAAGATCGAAAGTAGTGTATATAAAATAATAATGAATGAAAGTGAAGTTTACCAAGGAAAACACTTGCCTAAAGAAAAAAAAAATTACAGAAAAGAAATATAAAATATTGGATCGATGGAAAACGCAATTGGTACCGTAATTATTAAATAATTGTAGTTTAACTAGAAATAAAGATGCATCAATGTGCCGAGGTAATATTCGCCAGAACATTAAAGAGCTTCATGGGATAACTAAATAAAATGTTTTCTAATAATTTTGGATTAAACACTAAAACTAAAGATCATCTAAACAGTTTATTAAATGAATTAATTTATTTAAAACTTTAATGAGCATAAAGGAGAACATTCGGACAAAAGAAGAAATAATAAATATTATGGGACTAACCAAGATTTACCGTCAGAAAAATATGTGATTATGGTTTGAATTATTTTCTTTACTAATCTAAGTTAAACATTAAGTTTTAGATAGCAATAGGGAAAACAAAATACATTAATTCGTGATATAACATTATAGGAAATAATATGTTTTGATTTTGAATTTTAAAATAAAATTGTATGTATGTGGAAATTTGTATATTTGCGATGCTCGAAAAGAAAGAAATCTACTACAAACTCTGATAGGAAGATAAAGATTGTTTTGGTAACATTTATAATTATTAATGATATATAATGTATGTTTTATTTATTTAGATCAGCTGAGAATCGAATGAATGTAGCGCAAAAGTTTTATTGTTATTATTGTTGTAAAATGCATTTTGAAAACAACACTCTAAACACTTTGAGATGTGATTAGATTTTTAAAAAATATGCATACGATAATCATTTTATGTGTTATTAATATAGTTCAATATAACCGATGGTTATGTGATATTTTCTGTTAATTTTCCGATTGGGATATTTAAATGTTATTTTAACAAAACGTAGATGTTGAACCTACAGTGTAATAAAGCAAGACAAATTGTTCTTATGGAATAGGGAAATGTTTTACATTAGAGAATTTTGTTTATTGTTTTAAAAGGTAGTTAGTATTTTATCGATGTTGGATACAGTAAAAATCTCGAGAGATAGTTTGGGTAGTGACTTGGTAGTACGTGGTGATTCGGAAACCAAGAGGATGTATTAAAAACTAGGATGCTACAGGGAATGAAATAATAGGTAGTTTTAGATGTTAATCAGTGTAGTTAACAAAGCCCTACGACTGGTACACATGTTGTCTTGGACAGTGGTATTTTATATATTTCTTGTGAGTCATATTAGATGTTTGGTAAAGCTGAGTAAATAGCTGCCACATCATGCTTATCACCAAGGTTATTAGACAATGAATGTCGGACCTATTCACACTGTTCCATACATTTTTTGAAGTATATTGCAGATAAGTTATCTATCTATCTTCCCGATATCCTATACATCTTTCGCTATCTTTATCAGTATTTCTTGCAACTACATCGTTATGTGATAAGTCTATTAAAAGGGAAACAATAGATATTTTAGAATGTATGTCATGCTATTATTTGGAATAAGAATAGTTAAGTGTTAACGAAGAGTAGATTATGATTATTAAAAGAAATATGCAGATATCCTAAGAAGGGAAGGAGTTAGAGAATTATTTTAATTCTTTTTTAAGAAATGAACTATAATTTTATAAAAGTATATCCAAATAGAAATATACAAAAATATTAAATATAATTTCACGTTTTCTTATTGTTAATTATATTTTAAAAAAATATAAGTATTGCATATTTAAAAAATACAATAACATTCGATAATTATAGTATATGTGAAACTGTAACAGGTGATAATTAAACCCGTGTTATAATATTATACATGAGTATGGCTTATGGAATAAACGTATTATAGTTTACGAGCATTGGAGAACAAACGTTAAAAGTAATAATAATATTTGAATAAGATGCGGAGTGACTTATATAAAGTTACAAGAAGATGTAATTTTCTTTTAAAAACCATATTGATTGTAAAATTATGATGTTATAAATGATGTTTATCCACATAGATAATTTATAATACAGTAACTTTAATATTAAAAGATAAAGAATGGTGTTACCCATAAAATAGTTAAAATAAGTGATATGATAAACCTAATGAGAAATAAATAAATAACTTTTAAAAGGCATAATAAGTTTAATTAACGATAAAAGAAATATAAATGTGTATCATTCAGCTATTGTAATGTAAAGAAAAATGAGGATATCCCTTGTAAATAGATGTAGATGGATTTGTTTGTTTTATTTATTTTTTATTGATGTTAATAAAATTTTAAAATTTGTTTATTAAAACTTGTGTCTGAGTTTTGTTTTCTCTACATCATTGCGTGAATTCACAGGGTATGTTCACAACCATTAAACTAAGTATATGATTGTTTGCACAAAAGATAAATAGAGAAGTATGTTTAATCTTAAATATTTATTGATGTTCTTGTAATTAAATAATTATAAAATTGCATTGCGTTACTGGTCATCAATCCATTATCATAATATTTTGCTAAATTATATGCTATTAGTTACCACTTGCTTTATTTATCAGATTATCTAAACACTGCCACTTATTAATTTATTTTATTACTTAAAGATAAAAAAGGGAATATTAGATTATTAACTAATTTATTATGGTTATAAATTCGCGATGAAAGAAAAGCTGTACTAGTTGGATTAAGCAATGAAGATTGTGATTATTATTGTTTTATTATTAATCTAATTTCAGAGTAGTAGATTATGACATAAAATCCCTTATCATATTTTGCTACCATATGTTTATTAACATATGAATAAATTTAAGAACCTGAGATTATTTCATTTGAGCTAGATGATTACTATTATTATTATTAGAGATAAAAGATTAATACTTTAATTGTTAAATGAGTCTTCGTGATTAGGAGTTGTGGAAGTCATAAGAATACTATGTAGTTATTATGTGTAATAGTAGTATAAGGGGGGATAGTGTTCTTATGCCATTGAGGTGGTATCCTGTGGGATATTGTCTCAATGTAATCTACTTTGTCACCTGTATTTCCACTTCTAGTCTCATGAATTCCTGAATATTTATTTGAGTTAGTTTAAAACAGAACCTAAGTTAATTTTAAGAAACTTGAGCTAGTAAATCATTTAATTGAATATTTCATTAATTATTAGAGCTAGAACCCGGTTAGGTGATTTTCACTATATTATATTTATTTTGGGGGAAGTGGAGATGCGGGAATGGGGTGGTTAGATTGGCCTGATGTGTTAGAAAAGGGCAGATTGTGGCCCTCAACATTATTGGCCTGAGGTGTAGTGGAGCTACACACAATGACAAGGGCAGAATATATATATATATATATATATATATATATATATATATATATTATAACATTGTGGGAACTAGTATTCCAATACTACAGACTAACTAAGTTTAAATTTAGATTTAATTAGTATGGTAATAATATTTAATTTTTTATATGATTTTTAAATAATAATGGGTAGTTCATTCAATTTTATGTTATTTCTTATCAAATGTTAATATGAAAATTCCAGGTATTTGTCTTTAAAAAATAATATTATTTTAATGAATTTACAAAAGAGAGAGAAAATATAAAGTCAATTAAATAATTTCTTTTGACCTTTCTCTTCAATAATTTTGACTATTTCAGTAAATTACTTTATAAGTTTTAGATCTAATTTTTAAAAGAAATAAATAAAGTTTTAAAAGGAGAAAAAATTAATTTAACATTTTGTTAAATTTTGTTTTAAATAAATAGAATTGTTTTTTTTTATTTTCTCTTTATCAATTTTTAATAGAATAGACAGTGTTTATGAGATCAGCATGATTAGTCTGATAATATTCTTTTACTTTTGAACAAAAATACTAATTAAGGAGACATTCCAAAATTAGGATTAGATTTTTTTAATTATTAAAAGAAGAAAAATATCTAAACAATGTTTTTTGTGAATGTAAACCTAATTTGTCAGTGGTTAAATTTTGTCATGTAGGAGATAGGATTGTGATAATCTTAAATATAGGGTTCCAAAATTAAAAGATATGGGGTGATCTGAACATTTTCGTGACTTGTGAAAAGCATTCAATCTTGATTCAGCTGCTGAATAAGACAGTAAGACAAAAGTAGTTCCCTGGCACAGATGCTAATCAATAAATAAGCAGAAGTTTTATCAATGCTGTAGAAGTTTTAATTAATCTGTTATCACATTATGAGTTTACTTATAAAGTGTTTTGTACAATGAAAACTATGTGCTAAATTTGGCTTAAAGTTTACATCATCATCCTCCATGTAACCTGCTTAATAGGAATAAAATGTAGAAGAGAAATAATCTGCAACAAAAGTTTGCCTTTAACCAATAGTATGAATCACTGTATGTATGTATTAGTCTCATATGGAAATTTATTGAAAAGAAAATGGATAAATTCCGGTTATTTGTTAACCTGAAATTACTGCATATCATAAAAGAACAAATTACCCATGTATATTATGTAGAAGCCTTCAAGAAAAAACTTGCCTGAAAAAACTGGGAATTATTAATGGAAGGAAGAACTCCAAAGAAAGTTAAAACCATGATTAAAGGTATTTTTATGTACACATTGTATTTTCATTTATAATTAAAATGATTTTTTTATTTATAAAAGCAATACTTTTATAAAAGTAATAATTTGAATAATTTCATTAATTTAGTATTTTCTTGTGAAACAAGTTTTTTTAAAAAATTTAATGTTTCTCTTCAAAATTATAAGAAGAGTTTTTTGGAAAATTTTATGTAATTAAATGTAAATTTTTTTTGTGAAACACATTTTTTAAATCTTTTCTCCAAAACATAACAAGAGGTTAATTAAGCTAAATTAAAGATTGTTATCTCTGATTAAGGAAAAATTGTTTTCCTCTTTTGTTATTTAAAAATAAATCAATGAAAGGAAAAAGTTATTTAATGTAATGAATAGAAATCAACTGGTTAATTATAATTTTTATGAAATTATTTTTTATATAAAATGAATGTTTATATTTTCATATTATTATGTCACTTTTTATTTATATTTATTATTAATTGGTTAGTTCACTAAAGGATTGTTTAAATGTTTTCTATTGTTAAGGTATTTATTCCTCCACCTATCTGTACATGAATTGACAGTGTATGACTTCATTCCAACACAGTGTAGAGTTTAATGAATATTTTTCAAATTATCCCAGTTAATTTATTTCAAAATAAATTAGAATAAGCTGTTATATTTATTTATTTCTTGTTCCCAGTAACAGTTATAGAGTTCCTAGTTTCTGAGCTAGTTCAGAGTATAAGTTAGTTTTATAAATGTAGGGGGTTATGTTGGTGTTTAAACAACCAGGTTATAAACTCTGGATGGCACAAAGTATTATTTTTAATGGTCATGCACTACATTTAACTTTTTTATTAGATATTAAGTTTATTTTTGGTTTAATGGTACTATAATGTCAGGGCATTGATGATGTTCAGCATGTTTTGGTATATCGACATTATTTTTTAGTATTATGAGTAATGGATTAACACTTAGTGGATCCAGAATTTTGTGTTGTATTTCTGTCATTATATTGAAAGTGGCTAGATAAATAATCTGTCTGTAGAGAATCTCTTTCAAATTTAGTCACAAGGTTGACTGTTGATATTTTGGGGCTGAACATGAGATTTTTTGATTTAATGATTATTATTATTCTCTCTAATGCTGTTGATTTAATGTTTTATTTAATCTTTACAACATCCTTAACCAGTATTAAATATAAAACTTTCCAAGAAATTATGCATCATGTTAGAAGAATAGAGTAATATGGATAAATGGTAGATATGCCAATATCAGCACTCTTAACT
Organism: Epiperipatus broadwayi; assembly: GCA_028023455.1. NCBI lineage: Eukaryota > Metazoa > Onychophora > Udeonychophora > Euonychophora > Peripatidae > Epiperipatus > Epiperipatus broadwayi. The sequence continues at coordinate 13,940 of JAQFVV010001587.1, read as the reverse complement.
GAACTCCCACACAAAATGTTAAAACTGAAAATAAAGCTAAATTCAGAAGAAATAGTTGAACACAATCCTCAATAGAAATGTGCTGAATAGCAATTCAATGAGCATGGATTAACATGTTTGAAATGTGATCATTTGATTTCAGGAATTATATACTGTCATGAAGTAAATTAATATATATGTATGCTCTGCGCACAGGTAATGAAGCTATTAATAAATTGTCAAATTTTTTTACTGCCAAGCGCTTTCAGGACAGTCTACAATCCCATATTCATGGTGAGTTATTCTGTTAATAACTGTAAAACTATGCAAATTTTATGCAAATTTATGTGCAGATGTTACATGGACCATTTACAAGATAGGGAATAGCAGGTCTCTCTTGTGTGCAGAGCACATATATATATATATTAATTTATTTAAGCGTTAATGAAGTAAAATCTTAACTATGTCATGAAGTAAGTAAAATATATGACTTAATTAATTAAATATATATTTTTTATCATTTAAAAAAAACATACACACATTTATTTCAAGCTATAGTAAAGCTCAACTGATATTTTTGTGGAAAAACTAGAAGTCTTTTGCAGAATAACTATTACAATAAAATAGAGAAATGAAAAAAATAATGACATGAAGTTTGAAAGTATTTATGATATTAACAATAAATTCATAGAGATATCCATCATTATAATTATCCTAAAAGTGAAATCATTAAACTAATAAATAAAAGTTTGGATTAATTTATAAAAATAGTTATAATTGTTAGAACTCAACTGCAAAAGACATAAAAGGCCATAGCATGAATAAAAATAATGGGCCTTTGAAAATGTTTAATCCTAAAAGCACAAATAAAGATAGATTAAAGTAAATAATATACCCAAAGAATGGATTCAACTGTTATATAATATATTTTAGCTCATGTTTTAATGTACATTTTCCAATAAATAAATTTTGCAACTCATATGTAGATGTATAAATTTAGTTGCTGATTGAAATCTAAGAGCATATGAAATGACCATGCTAAAATTTAATGGATATTATTATTGCTAAAACTAAAAATTATATAATTTGTTACAAGCATTTTTCATCTAGTTATAAAGAACATTCAGATTTAGGGTTCTTGAACAATAATATTTTTGTAATTTGTTTAATGCAAAATTTTAATCTACAAAAGCAGAATAAGATATATATGACTAAAATAACTTTATTTTTACATGTGTTTCTGCATAGATGGATTTTTAGCCTAATAAGTTAAACCTAAAAACATCGAATATATAAAAAAAAAATTAAGAGAATAACAAATAGTGTAATTAAGTGTATTTATTACATGTTGAACCTATTAAATATAATAAAAGATTTCAAAAAAAAATAACATCTACACTAATAACTAAAAATGCACATATGCATTTTAACTTATACGTATACTATGTTTGAAACTGTATGCATAAAACATAGAAAAATTAAAAAAATATCATGTTGCACATACTTAAGTTAGTGTAAATGACAACATTTTTAGATACTTTTGAACAGATAATACATATTCTAAACTGACTCATCAAAAGTCTGATCACAATAAAAACAAACAGATTAAAATAGGTCTGAAAAGATTATTTTGATGCAAAAAGCAATCTACAATCACCTCGGAAAAAACCGACAACTTGAAAATAGAAAATAAAAAGAAATTTGATTCAAATGCAAACATTATTCAAATTCCAAATAATAATAAAAAAAACCTGTTGAGACTTTTTTTTATCTATTCTGAAATATTTTTACCATTTCGTGCAAAAATTTAATACTATAATAAAAAAAATAAACAACTATTATTTTAAAAAGGAAAAAATTCGTTGAATGATAATTAATTTTTGTATTTGCATTCCACAAGTTGTGGAGTTTGAATTCAGGCGAAACTTGAACATTTTTCAAATAGTCATGGCAAAGCAATCCATACGACCATTCAACTATAAGTTGGGAAATGATTATTTAATGGAAAACAAAAATAAATAAATAAATAAATACTTTTAATATCCTGACATTGTTTTTTCCTGATTAATTATATTTTATTGATTAAATCTTTGAAATATGAAATTTTTTTAAAATCTTTTTTCTTTTTCTACAGTACCGGCTTTTTCATACATGCACTTATATGGGTAATATATAGAGGGCTTGAACTCAGACTTTCACACATCCCTCAACCATCAATGCTATCTCATACTGTTGCTACGCTTAATCACACACATGACGAAAAGATAAATAATCACCAATATTCGTATTTCGTGATAAATCAGCATTCGTCAGTTGGTCCAGATTATCATCTTCACACATATATACAATCAAATCTCAGTTTATATTAAGATAGTCAATTTTTATTCTTTAATGGACAGACTTCAAACCACTCAACCCGACAACTTTTCAGCCATTCATTTATTCTCCATTGGACAATTTAAAGCTTTTTTTTATATATTTCTAACATGTATATATAAATAACCCAAATTCAAGTGACATCAACTTTTCAAAGTATCATCTACAACTTATCTAATATATTTTATTCTTTACTGTCCTGATTGAAAAAACTGGCATATCTTTGCAGATCATATTCTGGAATAAACCATCATGTTTTAGTTCCCATGAGAAAAGATTGATTCTACATTAAATTTAGCAACTTTATTTTTATTTAATCCTTAATTTAACTGATCTTTTTAAATAAAAACTAGTTCACCAAGACTTATGTATACAAATGAAAGCGTTATGTGAACTTATTTTTTCCTAAGAACCTTGCATGATGAAGTCAATAATTCAATATGTAACAAGAAAATTAACGGCTTTATAAATAATATAACAGAATGAAGTGATATTAACACTTCAATGTGCTATTTAAAACTTTACTAATATTTTATTCATTTATATGTTGATGAAATAATTGATGTATTCCTAAATGATATGGTTTGGATCAATCAACTTGTTCAACTGCCATGTCAAATATAATAACCTCATTCATATTTAAATAACATTAATATTTTTATTCCATATTAAAGTTTGTATCTTTAATTAATGGTCATCTTTTAATAAAGTCTATTTTACCAAGTTTTTATACTCACACACACTCAAGTTAACAGTATATAAATTAAATTTTTTCCTAAGAAACTTGTGCAATCAAGTCAATATCTAAATAAATAATAAATCAATGATTGAATAGGTCTGAAGTGGCATCATTTCAATTTGTTATACTATTGCACAGCACCATTAATTTGTTTATTACATATTAAGGATTGATTTTATCATGTAAGATTATTTAAAAAAAAGAATTTATATGGCTCTGTCTTGTAATTGTATGAGTTTTGGTGAAAATAGGCTTTATTAAAATAAAATCTTTAAATTAAAAATTTAAACTTTAATATCAAAAAATTACATTAGTTATATTTAAATGGAAATGAAGTTCTTAATTTAATATTGGATTAATCTCTTTTCATGGCAACTGAAAAGAATAATTGACTTCAAAGCATAATTGATAATACTTCAATTTGTTACACTATCTATAGTGATGCTGATTTGTGTATTACATATTTAGATAGTATAGATTAGTTGTTCCAATGTTAGTACATTAGTTGCATTTAAAAACACATCACAGAAAACATGATGTGCTTTGTTAAAATTAATATGACCAAACAGAAGTTTCAAATTTACAATATTATTGAGGCATAGATTTACCTTAAGAAGTGAATGGCAGTTAAGAAAAAGCCTGCTTTTTGTGTGTGTTTACTAAAAGAAATGCTAATTTTTATGACAGTGATTATATTGTTAATAATTGATTTAAAAACTTGTAGGATTCTTTGCTTGGCTGAGTAATAAAAAATGCTGGAGTATTATAAGCAATATAAAAATTGAAAAATTTCAATGACTGATAAGATGACAGAAAGAAATATATGGGCTTAAAAATAATATCATAATGACATACTTTTAAATGATAATGATAATAATTTGAATGGAATATATGGAGGGCTTTTACAATTAAATGGTGAAAAGTTTTTTTTCAACACTATCATTTTTTTTAGAAAATTATAGATCAATGAAATTATGTCTGATTCTGAGGATAACTTCTACTGTTCAATTTATAAAAATAAACAAGTTAAAAAATTAAAAGATTATCATATATTATCAATGTTTTCCAATGTGGCAATAATATATGAATTGTTATTGATTAAATTGCCTCTGTGTTAATGTCTGATGACCAGTGATTCAATGTGATTTTAAAGAATCAAAAATTGTTACATAATTTTTGTTGCAAATAAGATGCAAAAACTTGTAATGAGAAAAGCTATATGATTTACATATTGTCTTATGTTTGACTCATATAGTATAATTGAAAATATCTAGTTGCTTCTAAATGTTTATTCATATCCTGAAACAGATATTTGGCTGTTAAATGAAGTATGGTTACTGATAGCAAAAAAGTCTACCATGAGTGAAGATGTTTTGATCTTTCAAATAGTTTATACTAGAAATTTTAATCAATTAAAAACAAAAGTAATTTTAATCTATTTTACAGTATTCTGATGACTATGCTATTTTTGTCAAATCAAAGAATATTGTTTAAACTGTTCTTAGTGAATTGATTTTAGTTTAGTAATTTAGTTCAACAAACTCTGATTCTTTATCAACTTGAGATGGAAAAATCATCATTAATTTGTGGTTAGCATAGTTATCTGATTAAAAAAGAGGATGAATGAATACTTTGGTAAATTTTAAATAAAAATTTGGGATTGAGTATGAGAAAATCTATATTTCCCTATGATACTGTTGCTTTAAATTAATTGTATACAGATCTGAATAAAAGTCAAACATAGACATCTTATTAATAAAATACATACGCATGGAAAAATGTTTAACTGTGATTTATAATATTAAAATGTATTTACATTATTATAAGACAAATAAGAATATTCATCAGCATTCTAAATATGATAATATTGAATTTATTAATTCACTGGATTCAGTCTATAAAGTGAATGAAAAGTAGCTTCAAAAGAAATATGTTGTGATATAAGTGAGATGAATTCTTATAAAAAAGGCAGATGCTATTTTCATTATAAAAAGTTTTAGAATCTCTAAACATGTGTAACATTGAATACTTTCACTTGAAGAATGTGATTTAGAACAAACATTTTAATAGATACAATCAGCAAGATTTTGATATATCATAAAAAGAGAAGTTTGCTCCAGAATAAATTTAAAAAGACCATCACATGATACATAATATTAAAACAAATGATCAGCAAGAATTATATATTGTGGATATAGTTTATATGATTATGTTTTATGCATTGTTTTATATGGTCATCACAAAACTCAGCTTTAACTTTCTAATATTTTTAAGCTCTTGCTTTCTCCTTTTTGTTTTCACTGAATGAAAATAAGTATATCTGCTTACTAATGACTAATAATGATGATATATTTCTATATATAGAAATATTGTAATAGTTAGAAGTTAACTGAGAATTCTCCTAGTTATGCAAATTAGATATCTGAAAAAAACTATTTTATAATAATAATAATAGTAATAATAATAAGAAAAATAATACAAAATAATAATTTACATTTAATGCGATATTTATTCTAATAATTAATCATCCTCTCCAAAGAATAACCGATTTTTCTTATAACCATATTTATGTTAAATAAATATTGAATAACTTAAATAGTAACAGTTAAACCCCTTTAAAGTTATGGAGTCAGAATATCGGCCTTACTATTAAACTAACATTAAAATAAATATAACTATAACATTTAAATATGTTAGCAAAATAAATTAAATATTAAATAAAATAAATTTAATGAAACACACTTTTTTTCCAGATAAAAATATAAACATTAAGGCACCCTCTAAACTTATTACATATATTCATAATAACAATTTTATTTTTTATATAGATCTCTTTTTGTTCTCATGACTGATTCATGCATGCATAAAAACTTTATTTAATCAATAAAACATACACTCATTAAAAATTATAAAAGATAACTTTATTAACTAATTAATATAAATAGTTATAAACAAAACAAATTAATAAGAGCATAAAAAGTTCATATTAATAATAATTATTAATATTAATATTTATATTCACATTATAATAACATATTTTCTTTAACATTATTTAACCAACCATATTTAACATTCTATCTTCCATTATTAAAAAAGGTTATTATTCATCTGATGAGTTTACATCTACATATTTTGTTTAAAACTAAATAAAAATATAAAATTTTATTATTAAATTACGGACCCAAATTATTGTTGTTATAAAATATATTACATAAATTAATATTAGTTTAAATTTATATATTATTACATATTATATACATTTTAATTAAATACTTATGTATAAAACTCATGTAAACAAATAACAACACTATTTCCCTATAAGTGTGTGTTTGTGTTAACTTCATCAATATTGTATATTTTTAGATGTTAATTGATCGTGATAAAAAAAGACTTCAAATAAAAAGTATAATATATAAAGACAACAAATATATCAAACAATAAATAATCATTTAATTGATATATTTACTACACCACTATCATGCAAAAGTAAAAACTGTTTTATATCTGCCTTTAACACGTTATGGAAGCCTGCAATCATAAACATTTGGCCAAAGAAATATAAAAAAATAGAACCCAGTAACTATATTGTGTAAAAAGGTGTAGTAAAAATTAAACTACAGAAATATTATTTATTAAGTGGACAATCTATAGCCTAATAAATGACTAATAAAAATTGTTAATATATTTCCATTAAGTGGTTTGTGTCAAAATTGTGAGAGAGTAAGTTTGACACATCAATTAAACTTCAGTAATTGACTATCTATCTATCTATCTATCTATCTATCTATCTATCTATCTATCTATCTATCTATCTATCTATCTATCTATCTATCTATCTATCTATCTATCTATCTATCTATCTATCTATCTATCTATCCATCCATCCATCCATCCATCCATCCATCCATCCATCCATCCATCCATCCATCCATCCATCCATCCATCCATCCATCTATCTATCTATCTATCTATCTATCTATCTATCTATCTATCTATCTATCTATCTATCTATCTATCTATCTATCTATCTATCTATCTATCTATCTATCTATCTATCTATCTATCTATCTATCTATCTATCTATCTATCTATCTATCTATCTATCTATCTATCTACTGAACAATGATAAAGATAGATGTAAGATATTGTGATTGGGGCCAACTGATGAGTGCTGGTTCAACATGAAATGTGCATCTTGGAAAACATATATCTTTTTCACATATCTTTGGTCATATGTTTATGATTATATCACTTCACAAGGTGTTAAAAGTGGATAGAAATCAGTTTTTAATTTATATGAGAGTGGTGTAGTAAATTTACACTACAGATATAGTATTCATTCATGTGATGCTTAATGAATAATCTCTAGTCAAATAAAGGATTAACAAAAATATTAATAATATACTTCCATTAAGTAATTAATCAAAACTAACACATAGTTGAACTCACCTATTTTATTTATATCATATAACCATAAAAAACATTATATATATATACAATTTATAAGTTATTAGTTATTTAAATGCCTTCAGGATTATTAAAATAAAGACTTATGCAGTCTATATGAGGTCTAATTGTGCCTTAAAATGCCCAAGTAAAAATGTTTACTAGGATTGTATCTTCTATCTAACCATACTCTTTTTAGCTGATCATTATCAGTCCATAGCATTATAATTATATTCTATTCAAAGTGGTAGCCCAATTCCTACTGAGACTAAAACTGTCAATTTATCATTTTTCCATTGTTTATTTTTTTAGTTCCATTAAATATTATTTTTATTATTTATCATTGTTAACCAGTTTTAAAAGATTAACTTATTGTTTTCTGTATTTGCAGTTATTAATTAATTCTAAATAATTTCCTGAATTAACTTAGAATTTGTTTTCCAATAGGTATTTGTTACACATATCTATATATTTTTACTTAACAAAAAATAGTTTATCTCTTTTCGGTTACACATTACTTACATATTTTAGAAATAACTTATTTACAATAAAATATATTTATATTATTTATAAAATAATAACACACACACATATACATATAAGGGTATATTCAGAATAGGTTATATTTAAAAAAAATAGTCAAACTTCTTTGTATCAATAATTTCAATATCTGTGGTCAAGTTGCAATCTTTAATGTCTATATAAAGGGGTTCTACCTTTATTATTAAAAGAAGGTTGTTTGGACAACAGTTAGAAATTGATTGTTATTCATATTAGGATTATCTAAGTGTTGTCTGCTTTTTAATGATATATATATAAAGAAAATGAGGAGATAATAACCATGTAAATAGAGATAATCTTTATCCATTGATGTTTTCAAAAAATTATCAGTTACTATCCACTGACAATCCCTGAGGCTAAACAAGTTTTTTCATAATCTATAATAGTTCTTTTTTTGGAAGATTTTTGTTGAAGTAAAAGGTTCTTCTTTAACTTCAAATCCAAGTTCTTGTATGAATTTAAATCCAGAAAGATATTTTTTATAAGTGTGAGAATGTGAAAAAATAACATCTCTCTTGACATTTTGCAAATACTATTTTAAACCTCTCAGATGAATTGTGCATGTTAACCTAAATATATTCATCTAAAGTTATTATGTTAAATAATAAAAATAACAAGATGATAATATCCATGTAAATAAAAATAAACTTTAATCTTTGATGTTTCCAAAACATTATATATATATATAAAACTCTAGCAGGAAAATAATAAAAGATAAAATTTATTATAATATAAAGCAACTTTAAATTTAATAATTGTATAATTTAAAAATAATATTTTAAGAATTACTCCTGTATATAGATAGTTTCATGCAATAAAATGAAAGCCACAAATAAATACACAAATATAATGTAAACATGACCATAATTATAAATAAATACAATAAATTCATTAATTACTTTTATTCTATTATACACCCACCCACACAAACACACACACATAGTTTTTATTCTAGTGAATATTGTTATATATATATATAAAGGGATTTAAACCCAGACTTTCAAGCTCTTATCAGTGATTCAATCTATTTCATACACACAAATGCACATGACCACACACATATGAAAAAAATAAATGATCTGTAATATACATATTTCATGCTGAACCACCATTCATCAGTTGGTCCAGATCATCTCTCACATACATATATAATCAGTACTTGGTTTATATTAAGACAGAAAATCTTCAAACTTTCATGGATAGACTTCAATCTATTCCACCATCTAACTCTTCAGACATTCATACAATTGTAAATCTGAAAATGGAATGCTCAAATTTACTAATGATGCCAATATTATTCTCATACCCATGTTGATTTTAAGTCATTCTAATCCTTCAATCATAGAGATTTTACCCATTTAAATAGACAGAAGAGGTATGGGCAAGATACAGACTGAATATGTAATATTTAGATACAGGTATACTTTATATTTCTTGCAGTTTAGATGTAACTATAGTGGATTTGAACCCAGATTTTCAAGCTCCCTTCAGCTATCCATCTATCTTATACAAGTGATACACATGACCCACCCATGTGAAAAGGATAAAATGATTTTTCCAATATATCTTATACTGAACCAACACTCATCAGTTGGTCCAGATCATCATCTCCCCCACACATTATATAATCAGTGTTCAGTTTATATTTGAGATAGGAAATGGTCTTCAAACTTACTGGACAGACTTTATATCTGCTCCACCATCCAACACTTCAGCCTTCCATACCATTGACAATCTGATGATGGATTGCCCAAATTCCTTGATGATGTCAATATCATTGTCATACCCATGTTGACTTTAAGCTATTCTGATCTCTCAATTATAAGGAATTGTCCTTAAATTCGCAGAAATAGTAATGGGCAGGATATTTAAATGGACAAAGTCCTATATTTGATGGGTCAGAATGACTTAAAGTCAACATTGATATGACAATAATATTGGCATCATCAAAGGATGTGGGCATTCCATCATCAGATTTTAAATGATATGAAAGGCTGAAGAGTTGGATGGTGGAGGAGATTGAAGTATGTCAATTAAAGTTTGAAGATTTGCTATTTTAATATAACTCTACTGAATATATATATATATATTGTGACCATTAGTTTCTTCTGTGGAGAAACTAACGATTAGTAAATTAAGAGTAATATTAGTTTTTAATAGTCTAAGAAGAAAAATTTTGTTTTTTATCAAAGTTTTAAGATAAATAAAGTTGATATATATTTTTTTTAAGAATAAAAGATTTTAGATCCCGAATATATAACGTATAAACAAAAGTATGTTTGTACTTTTTCAAAATTATAATGTATAAATATAGAGAGGGAAGGGGGGTTGATTGTCTTGTGCACACACTGTAAAACTTTACAAGTTTATTTTGTAAAAGTTTAAATATAAAAGTTAAATAAATGATATTTTAAAAGTGAAAGTTAATATTACGACTAAAAATTTAACTTGCTAATTATAGTGATTGCTTAATATTTAATTATATGGGGAGATAGCTCTTCAAATTTCAAAAAATTATGAAATAAGTTTAATGTTAATGAAAGAACCAACAAGTACATCACTAATAATTATTATTTATGGCGTGTGTATGGGTGTGTGATGTATATAATTTTAATTATAAAGGAAATCTTAAGGTCTTATACATCATACAGTATACCATTCGATAGTGTCTTGAGAGAGTGATCATTTTAGCTTAGTTTTAAAGAAATCAATTATTATTTTCACTCATAAATCTTTAATCCAAATTTAGTCTATTTATTTTTATTGAAATGATTTTTTTTAAATAAAATTTTCCACCATTGTTTTTTGGGTTTTTTGTTCAAAGCGGGAAAATCTCTCAAGCACATGTGATAAAGGAAAGTTTGTGAATGATTAATGTCCAGACTAAGGTTGATAAATCAATTAAATTTTAATATTAGGGGTCAAAGAGTAAACACTTATGTCAGAGGAGTGATTGACAGGCAAATTGAATAAAAATAAGCTCATATTTTGGGCTAAGTCTTCTCTAAAAATCTTGTGTCAAGTGAGCATGTACCAATTCTGCTTCTCAATCTATCGTCTGATTAAATTATTATTTTTTAAAGAAGTGTATATTTTGTTTCTTATAAATGGAGCACTAGAAGATTAAATAGGCACACTGATCTCCTTTGTAAAATCAATTGGTGCCAAAATTTTACCAATCTAACAAGAAAATTAATACACCATGCTTAATTCAATGCGTCCAGTTTGGAAGCTTCAATCTACATGTCAGATAATGTTTCAGGTACAGACTTTTATTGATACCTATCCTATCTTAAATAACTTACTGATTAAATTTGGATGGATCATTGTACTGCAAACTTTTCTTAATATTCATTTTATCTTGAATAATTTGCTTTTAATATTTGAATGGATGTTTTATTACAAACTTTCGTAATATTTTATTCTGCTTTACAAATATTTACTTTTAAATACTTGGATGAACATGTTATAAAATGTAATAAAAAGCTGAAAGAGTAATAAATGCCAATTTTATATTTATATTATATTCCATCAAAGACATAATAATGTCAAAAGAATAATTTATACTTCCTATAATTATTATTATAAAAGTAAACCTTTTGCGTTCTCGTGAGAGAATAGCTGTAAAAGAAAGTTGAAAACTCTAGTCAAAATAATCTAACAAATATGAGAATAAAGAAATATTAAATAAACTTTCGTTGAAATAATTTTCAAAGTATATTATATTGAGCATCTAGTCCTGTTAAATATCTTCAAATGAAATAAGTTTTGTATAAATCTTTACTACATGATTTAAAAATATTATAATGAGCATCTATTCTAAATTGAATCCAGAAATAATGGAAAATCAACTCAGTGGATAATGTAGTTCTTAAAGGAAGAAAAATTAAATTAAGTATAGAGGAATTCATCAGAAAATAAGTGATATAATAAATAAGTGAATTCACATATACTATATCCTTTTGATTAATAAAAGTGACAGAATCCAGATCATAAAATTAGCTACTATTTTAAATGTGTGTTTTATAATTTTGTACCAATAAACATTGATATTTTGGACAACTTCTGTAGCATTCTGTCATGGCCATGCATTTCATTTTTTTTCATTTAAAATAATGTGTTTTCTCTTTGGATAATCTACACTTCGTGGGAGAATAATTTCCAGGATCGCAGTTTACCATAGAGAGACTATACATAAATTTTTTTCTTTATCATATTTATTATTGCTATTATATTTATGTTAGTATGTTTTAGTTAAGAGTTAAAAAAGTTTTGACCCTATATTAAATCTTGCTTAAAGTTTAAAAATAATTTTTATTTATTATATTATTGCTGAGCTCATTTATTATTTTTTATTATAAATGTAGGAGAGTGTGAGGTATGAAAGTTTTATAAAATATTATTATGCTAATAATAAATATGATCAATATTTTCACATTTATTTAATTTTCATATATTTAATATTTTATTGCTGTGCCCCGATGTGTAAGAAAGTTATTTAAATGTGTATTTTAAAATAAATGAGTACCTATTTCTTAGCCTAGAGGATGATCTGTTCAGTAAAATTTTATTCTTAGTCATATTAGACTAATTGGTTCATACATTAAAATATGAAAACACCATTTTATGCTATGTGAGAGTGCAAATGACCTCAGTCTTGTTGAGGTGAGTGTAGTTTTTACCACCTCAGATGGAGCAAACTTCTCTCACAGTTAAACTAATTCTTATCTGAAAGTATTTTTTAGGAGATGGAGAACATGTTCCCGCTTCCACTCTTGTTTCACATTTCATAAGAGGGAATATTTTTATGGTTGTAGTGTGTGGTGTTTTAGCATTCCTCTTATATATGTGCAGAGACAAGTTCCTCACATGCAATTTACCAGCCCTGAAGAAGAAGGTATTTCTTAGGTCTATGCTAGCACCAAGACAAGAAGTTATTATTGACATATTCTCTTTTACGAAAGCATCATTCTTATCATTGCCCAGGAATATATTATAATTTAGTGTTTATTGCTTGTTAGGTCATTACATTCTATTAAAAAGTAGCTATTTGTTTAGGAATTAATTATGATATCATATTCATACATTGATGTACTGAGTGGCTAAGCTTTGCTCTAGTTTGTGTGGAAAATCAATATTTATTCTAAATTTATGTTTAAGAATTTGAATTCAAGACAAGCTTAATGTGCATCATACCAGGTTCATGCAGAAGTCAAGTCATCACTGGACTGATAAGAAAGGGATAATAAGCTCTTGTCAGGCTATAGAAATAGATACATATATGGGTGCATATATATAGTTATTAAACCATATCATTCAATAATTAGATATAATTTCAAATACTAATTTATGGCATATAATGAGAAAAAAAAAGTTAGATTAATTTTTATCACATTTTTAAGATATGAACTTCTAAGTAAAGTAATTATATTATCTTGAAAATATAAATTGCTTAATGGAATGAATAGATATTACAGTAGAAGTTTTCGCTATGGGCTTTAAGCTAGTTAATACTGTTAACAATAGTTATATTCACACATAATGTTGCTGAGGCACTGCTTCAGATATAACCAAATAAATGTTAAATAATATATTATGGGTCAAAATAATTATAAATCATTTATAATCTAGAACAGTGATTAGTTCCAAAAGATACTTATATTAAATATTATTACTAGGACAAGCTATGTATCACTAAACTTTATAAAAGTCTGAAAAGAGTCTGTAATCCTAGCCCGTATAGATCCCCCTTTGTAAATAGTTTTAATTGTAATTTTACATTTTGATTGATGTGGGATCACTACAATGTTGACTTGGATTGAAGTATTTTTCTTTTTAT
>JAQFVV010001586.1:0-59204 GCA_028023455.1 Epiperipatus broadwayi | reverse complement strand
TTTACATCATATATATATATGAATAATTTTAAACCAGTAGTTTCAATTAACAAAGAAAATTCAAAAATTCTATATTAAAAATTTAAATCGAACATAATAAAATTAATTTCTTTATTATTACAATTATATATATATATTCATTTACAAAAACGACATTAATACAAAATATTTTTTGTACATTTTGAATCAAATGCAAATTACTATAAAAATATAAAAAAAACTTTGATAAAAAATGATAGTATAGAAGTAATGAAAAAATAAAAAAGATTACTGGAAAGGCCAGAAAAAAAAAAGAGAAGCCTATGTAAAACAATTGATCAAAAACATAATTTTAGATTGTCAAAATATGAAATTGAAATAAAAAGCAATCCTACATTAATAATAGCATGTCAGTTTAAAAAAACATTGGTAAAAATATTCGGTAGATATAATTTCCATCAAAGTGAGAAAATATAAATTGCTTAAAAATCTAAACACTTGTTTATTAAAGAGGATATTAATATGAAATTTTTTTTAAAAAAAAAATGAATTAAAATATTTTTTGAATCTAAGTGATTTTTGCATAAAACAAATGTGAAATAGAAAAATATTTAAAACAGTGAATTAAAACGAATGGAAGGACAGATTTATATATTTTTTTACTTAAAGATATATGAGTGGTACACTAGAAGTATTTTCAGTTATAACATTCTAATTCTTCAAAAGAATAAGTGTATAATAAAAATCTTGTATTAATATCCTTTTTATAAATGAAAAAAAAAATAGATTACTTATTTTTTCTCCTAATGACAAATAAATAAATTATATTATTATATTTCATTTTTAAAATATAGTTATAACGTTTTACATTTTCAAAAGGATAAGAATAAATTAACATAATTTCAAAAGAAGTATGTTTATTTACAAAAGAAAGTCTTTGTTAAATGAAAATTATATTCACATATAATTTTAATAATAAAAAATAAACTAGAATGTAAAAAAAAAACAAGAAATGACATCTACTTCATATTTAATGATAGCAGTAAATACCTATCTATAAATGTAGCTATTTTCTGGTATATGAGCATAAAATTAAGGTTTTTCAGTAATTAATTATGTATGTGTGTGTTGTTTGTTTTATGATTGTCTGAAAAAGAATTTAAGTCGAAGTAAAAATATTTAAGTAGATATAAAATTGTAGTTTTTAAGTGTAAATTATAAATGTGTAACAATGACAGTGGAATTAATAAAACAAAAAAAGTGATTTCTTCTGAAGATTAAATTTGTTGCATTGAAATTTCAAAACTTGATTGAGACAAAATTTTTAATTGATTTTTATAACTACATTTTTAATAAATAAAATAAATTTACTTCTCATCTGATATTTTATTTGCACTACTCAGATAATAAATTAGCCGTGGAGTATTGTAAAAGAAACTAGTTATTTTTGTTATTAGATATATAGTCAAATGATATTTCAGGACCTGTATGTAATAGTTTCAATTATTTTGACTAGCTATTTTTTCCAGCAATCATTAACAAGTATTCAAGCCAAAAACTTTACTTTGTATATAATTTTTCTATGGTTCAAAAATAAATAATTGAAACCAGTATGGATTGTCATATTTTTCATATATCAAACGCATTGACTGGGAAGTGAACCCTAGCCAGCTGCTAGAAAGGCAGCTATGCTAACCACTAGGCCACCAACGCTTGTCAGGATTGTCATATTTGTCAACTTCTTTTATATATATTTTTTTATTTCTCTTGAAATTGCTTTATCGTAAAGGCTGCTACAAATAGTTGATTAACTAGTTAATCATTTAGCTTGTGTGTGAATTATAAGTCCATTTTTTTCCTCATATAGACCAATCTTTCTATATTTTTACCATTTTTAATCCACAATTTTTATTAATAAATCAATTATTTTATATAGCGTGATGTTTTATAAACTGTAATAGTTAAACAGGATTAAGCTGACCATGTGTTTGAAGTGTTTGTATTCAGTTATTTATAGTTAAAATCTGCAAAGCGCATATGCACAGCTTAATCCTGTTTATAGTTAAAATCTGCAAAGCAAAGCACATATGCACAGCTTAATCCTGTTTAACTATTACAGTTTATAAAACATCTCGCTATATAAAATAATTGATTTATTTACATATATTTAATTTCAAATAAGAATGACGTATCATAAATTCTAGTAATTTTCACCAGCGTCATTCATTCAAGCATGTAAAAGTAATTTAAAGTGATTATTTAATATCTTCACGCTTTCACTTTCAGACACTTAAGATTTGCCCATACAAAAGCATTTGGGTTTGAAAAGATAGATGGCCTGGCCATTCTATCTTTTCCCAAAGACTTTATCATGTGTTTGAAGTGTTTGTATTCAGTCATTTATAGTTAAAATCTGCAAAGCGCATGTGCACAGCTTAATGCTGTTTAACTATTACAATTTTTATTAATATTATTTTGGATCTGCCACTGCATTACCCTTACGTAATACTTAATTTAGAACCTCTTTTGAAATATATGTTCTGTTTTTTTAATAGCGTCCAATATATTTACTGCCATATTCAATAACTAATCATCAGTTACTTATACATTTGCATGATTTTATTCAATAACTTCATTAATATTACTATTAATTGTCACACATTTATAACAGCATAAGGTATCTATTGATAAACATTTATATTATCTGAATGATCATTTCCACATTTCCAATCATCATCAATATTCTACAAAGTGAAGATATCATCACCTTAGTAAACTTTCTTGCTCCCTACATATATTTCATGTGTTATTCTTTCTAAACTTTTTTAGTCTCTTAAGATTCAGTTTAAGATTTCAAATATTCATCTATTGTTATCTTTTCTGACATATGTCCAATCAAGCTTTATTTTAGTTTCTTAATTCTTTCAATAATATTAATGACATCTGGTTGTTTATTCATTCAAATATTTCACTTTTATTCCTTTTTTGTAACTCCCAGTATACATTTCTTTATAGTTTATTGAGGAGTCTGAAGCTTCAATATTTCTCTTCTTTTAAGTGTCCAGGTTTCCGATCCATCTGTAAAAGCTGATAAAATGCATTTATTAAAAATCTTCCCTTTCAAATACATAAGCTCCTTTAATATGAAATTATTTTTACCAAAAGCTCTTCATCCACATTCAATTCTATGATTAATTTCATCTATTATATTTCAACCTATATTGCAAATATGATTAAGATATTTGCAATTGTTAATTTCTTCTAATTCATGATTATGAAAACTATTGAACATTATTCTGATGAACATTTTCTGAAGCTTTGAAGAATCGTTTGCAAAAATAATCACATCATCTTCAAAATATAGATGTCTTAAATAATTTCCATGTACTTTTACTACTTTAGTCTTCCATTTTAATCTATTAAATATTTATTGCAAAACTGCTGTTGAAAATATAGAAACAATCCACCATATACTCTTATCTGTATTAATTTTAGTGTCAACATGGAATCTATTCATTACTATTGTATTTTCATAAATATTTTTTTTTAAATACAACTATAACATGAGTCTAAATTATAATAGTTCAAAGATTTAATCACTGTCAAACTGTTTATAGAATTAAATGCCTTTTCATGATTTATAAATCAAATTCATAATAGAAATTCATGTTTTTCTCAATATTTGGATGTGATTTATTATACTAAAATCACTTTTAATGTCAGCTTGATCTTTTGGTTGATTTGAGTCCATAATACTCTACAGGTGAGTTAGAATTATTTTGGTAGTGTACTTTTATAGAGCTGATAGAAGATTAATGGGTCTGTAATTTCTATCATTTGTTCACCTCTTTTAAATATCAGTATCCCTACTGCACGCTTCTATTTATTTGATATATCTTTATCATTTAGACATTTGATATAATATTTTGTCAACAATATTTTCCATTCTTCAGCAGCTTCTTTTGAAATATCAATTAAAATTTTATCATTTCTTGAAACTTCTTCTTCCTTCAGAGATTTTGAAATGCTTGACAATTATGAAAATATTGTAATTATAGGATTTAAACCACTAAACATCACATGATCACCATTCTTGATGCTTAAACAAGCTGTTTAAACAGAAGTAAAACTCACCAACATTAGCACCACTCAGTGCAAGCCAGAATAATCAATGGATGCAGGAATATTTGTGCATAAAATCCCTATCTAGTGTCTACTCATTCAATATTCCCAGACTAATTTCTAGCTTGCGACTTTCATCAGGAAGAAATCTTGGATTTCACTTTAGGTGCTACTGTATGGAGAGTTTTGTTTCTGTTTAATTATAGTTTACTTTATTTTTTGCTTTAGAACATTTCTACATATTTTATGATGTCTCTTTAGTAATAGTTGAATCCTTTTTTTTATTACTACTGAAACAACTTTCCTTTCAATACTAAGATGTTATTTTATATTTTTGAGACTTACTTTCTTTGCCAATTCACATGTATATTTTTTTATATCATTAATAACTATTTTCATATCCTTTTACAGGTTTCTAGATATTCATTTCTTATTAATGGATTACTTTTAACTATTTTTATATTTCTTCTTAGTTTGCTGTGCATTAATTAAAAATTTTTCTTTGACAATTGCCTCCTTTTTTGTCCAACTTATGTAATAGTCTTTTAGAGAATAAGCTACCTTTTTATTAATTTCAATTGAGTCAAAATTACCTTTAAAGTTCAATCAAGTCACAATTACCTTCAAAGTATGTCAATATTTTAAAACAATTTGTACATTCTAATTTAAATTTATTAGAGTATCTCTGAATGTTAATATCAACTATTAATGCTATATTTTTAAAATAGTTTTCATATCTTTAGTTTTGCATTAACACATATCTTATGCTCACTAACTGATGATCACTTCCTATAATTAATCTATTAAGAATATTATAATCTTGATATACATATTTTCTATTAGTCAAAATAAAATACAATTCTGCTCTATCTGTTTAATTTTAACATTTTTCTGAAAAAAATAATTTATATATATATTAAAAATTGCACAACTCATGTTCTTTTTTATTTTTTCTCTATAACCAAATTTATCCACAAATGTATTAATCTTTCAACCATTGTAATTTCAGAATTTAAATCTCTCATGACAATTTTTTGTTACAAGGAAACATTTTGGGACAAAACCCAGAAATATCTGAATTTGGTATCTTCCATTTTACTATTTGTCACATACACCATCAATCTCCAGTGTTATTTCTCCATTTATTTATTCATAATAAATTCCAATTCATTTATGTTTTCAATATTTATGCAATTGTTGAAAAATAACTTTCCACTTTAGAAATCAATTGCCTCACTATCTTTTCTTTTATGTGACTGATATTTGCAAATTTCTCTATGGTAACCATAGTGTAATAATGTGCTCCATGCATGAATTATTGGGTCATAATCATTTTTTTCCTTCTGTGATATTGAATGTCTAATTTGAATTCTTTCTATAATTATCCTAGATCCTAATAGTTATGTATTTCCTCATGTTTTGAAGCTTAATCAGTTTAAATATTGAAATAATCAGTTTTCTCTACCATAATTTTGTAGCCAAAATTATCTTAACAGATTTTATTAAAATAAATTTAATTGTTTTTCTATTTTAAGTATGTATATATTTGTCTTGCATTGGTGGTCAAGAGGTCAGCATGACTGCCTTGCACTAGCAGGCAGTTGCCCGGGTTGCGGGTTCACGTCCCGGCCGATGCTATGACCCTTAAAAAAAAGTATGTATATATTTTCATATAAATTTGTAAGCATTAAAAAATAGCTTATTGCAGCATAATTAAAATTCTTTTGAATACGTATTTTCTATTTAATAACATTGTAGTTAATTCTATAAAAATAAATATATGTACACAAGATATCACCAACTGCTTACTTCCATTATGTTTTTTCATTAATATTTCTAAAATGAAGATGTGCAATGAATGGTCTCACCGTGTATTATTAAGATATCTGCTTATCACACCTGATCTGGATTGGTATTTAAAAATGTTTCAGTTAGCTGAATATTTCTAAGCTATCTTAGGGTTTTTCCTCAAAAATCAGTCTTTTATCAAACACTGACAGATACTATACAGCTATTGTTAGTTAGATATTAGAGATTTTAAGCTAGTCTATATTGAAATGGTATTCTTTATCAATCATGTTGTTTCATCTACTATATTTCATAGTAGTATAATTTTCCTAGTTTAAACCCCCAAGTTAGCATATATTAATCAAAAGAGATTAATGAAAGAGTTATAATAATATGTATATGATTGAATCTGCATATATTTTATAAAGGTGTATTTCAGATATTAGTCTATCAACTTAGTAAAAGGTATATAGTAAGGTATGTGTGTATATATACTAAATGCGTTGGCAAATAATTTCTATAAATAAGGCCAATATAATTCTAAAATTTAAGGGAGTAAAGTTAAACCTTACCACGTATGCGAATTTTCGTATGTACTTATATATATATATATATATATATGGAATAAACTTGTGAAGTTATAGATTTCAAACTTTGTTATTGTTTTAAATTGTATTTATTTCACTAAGATGATAAATCTCTTGCACTAATTATCTCTTTTGTCTAAAAGTTATAGTTTCTAAGTTGACTGATTCATGTATATAATAAAATGTTTACCAGGTTAAAATCTGTTTTTTTTTTTATAATTTTATTTCTTGGAAATTAGCTGACCACACCTGGGTTTTAAAATCTGTAAAAATAAGAGTGGACTTAAAAGATATTAATTTTATTCTTGGTAACAAAGAGAAGCTATATAACTGATGCCAATTTTCACAATTACTTATTTTTATAAATGACAAAGGTAATGGTTTTGTTTGTCAGGCTTATAGCATACATGTAAAATAAAGAGTAAAAATTTGTCTCAACTTGTAAACAAATTGTGATGTTAGCAGAGGGAAAGTGTATTCATATTAAAAAACCCTGATTAGAATTAAAAGAGGTCAGATGCTAGATAATTGTAACTTGTAATGCTTTCAGGAGCTATGCCCACCTGTACAATGAAAAGCCAAGGCTAGAAGGTGACCGTTGCTGTCTGCCCTAACAGGAGATGAGTCCTCAGTGATGGGAAGCAGTTCAAACCAGCAGCCAGCCCTGAAAAAAAGGATGAACAGACCAGTCCAGAAAAGAAGTGCCTCATGCCTGAAAAAAAGATACCTGAGCAGGAGAACATGGGTAAAACATAACCTGCAGAGCTCTTTAATAAACTGTCACTATTAATTTCTTAAATACTTCTAAGCTAGCTACATATAAATGTACACAAACTTATTATTTAAACATTACCTACTGAATAAATTCTGTAATCAAGCTAAATTATAACTAATTTCTAAAATAATGTAACAATAAGTACTTTGTAAAACTTGCTGAACTCTTTTAAAGTAAATGAACTTAATAATGTAACTCTTGCCAAATTGAAATTAAACTCTAAATATCTTTCTATCTGTGGTTATTCCTGCATTATATTTTATTATATTTATAAATTTATGCTATGACCCACTCAGGCTGGAAGTTGATAATTTAGATTCTTAAAGGGGAGGAAGGAAAGAAATGATTAGAAGTTCTCTCTAAGTCATTTATAAGCTTTAAAGCACACATATGCAATCTCCAATCTGAAGCCAATATGTATATTAAATAGCTATTATGTCTTAGCTGAGTAAAAGTAGGTTTGCTCATACTAATAAAAATATTTAAAAGTTAACTAATGCAAGAGTGATAGTCTAGAGCATATTTCAATTAAATACACAAGTCCTGATTATGCTTTATTCTTCCCTAGAAGTATAATAACAATTATAGAGATTAATTATAGGCTAGATCACATAATTAACCCCTTTCTTTAGCATGTTTGAGTATGCTAACTTATGACTGGTATTGTACCGGTCGGATTTGTATGTTCACATAACAAGATCTAGCATCTAAGCAAAAGTACCTCGAATCCAATCATGTGCAAGATACATAAGTCAGGAATACTCATGAATTCTGCCCTATTTGCCTATTCCCCAGATCTATCAACTTATGAGCAACAATCCCGATGATATCGATCTCATTTCATTTCTCACTGCCGGCATCGCTCATCGGAGACACAAAAAGACTCTAAGCTAACTTTAATGATAGACTAACTTAAACGAACTATAATTTAGGAGCAATGAAAGTTCGTGACCTTGCATATTAATTATGTATTTTAGCGGAAATCATTTAGTCATTATGAGCATAACTTATAAATTAATAATAACCTAAATAAAAGAAAGCAATGATTCAAGAAAGGATAATATATTTTAATATTTATTATATTCATAGCATAAATAAACATGTATGATTATTTGTCAGACACTAGCCTCATAAATATTATATACTAACGGATTTTATAACTAAGATTCTCTTTGATTCACATGTTAGGATTCAGATTTTATAATAACATTACTTATACTTGCGGCGATGCCAATAATAAATACATTATAGAATTAGCACTATGAGAAACGTATTATTAAGATACTATCCCACCCCCAGAGAAACGAAAATAGCATTTAACCAATTTGAATAAGAATAGTTTAACAAGCAAATATTACATTTTTATAGAATATAATTATTAAATTGGTTTATAAAGTGGCAGACATGTGGGACAGTTAATGAATATTTATATTAATAATAAGTTCATCTCAATGATGCATATATTAAATAATGAGCATAGATATCTGTTTTAGCAAAGTCATTACAACTATGGCTTATGGATGTTCATGGGCTTACCAGAAATATAATGAAAGGCAATACGTGCATGGTGGCAGGCTTGGGTGGTCCAATTATGGATCCTGGAGTGTGCTTCATGAAGTTTATAGAACGAGAATTACCAATTCACTGTGCAAACATTGGCAGGATTGGTTTAGAAATGAAGAGTGGTCGGCAATGCAATTATTGGGCTGGTTTTCCCAGATCGCTCCCCATATAATGCACACACATACAACTAAATATGTCCCCAGGGTGGTTTTACAGCCTGGTTCAAGGACATTGAGAATGGCGATGGGGCTCGACTTAGCAATTACCTCCATGTAAGAGAGAAGTATGAATATATATAAAATGAAGTGGCCTATATGCACGCAACGCTTGAGAAGAATGAAGCATAAATAGCTTTATAGACTATCTTACTTATTTAATACCCATAAATTATAGAATACCCTGCGTAAGAGTGTGAATTAATTACTAAACAGGCATGGATGATAGATTTACCTAAGTAGATAATTTTAAGATATAAAGATTCCCCTCCCGTTTACTTTAAGTTATTCATAACTCCCCACATATTTCATAAATATCAATCTTGGTTAATAAATGCCTTATGAAAGTAAATAAAATTGATACATAACTAACTGGGATGGTGGTAATAGTTGGGATAAAATAAAGCTTTTATATATATATATAAGATACATTAAAGTTAAAATAGCGCATTATTATTTAGAAAGAAAAAATAAAAATTTTTAGGAAAACAGATGTTGATCTGTTTTCTATAGCAGATTTTATAATTTAATGACTTTATTTTCCAAAATCGCAAACACCTGCACAAGTTGACTTAAGACTTGTTTTAATTAATTTACAGTCTTAACTACCCCATAAGTAAAGGGTAAAAGAAAAATAGAAATAAAGTATATGTTAGTGATTTTGGAAATTATTATTGGCATAAAGAAAAAAACCATAAATACATAAACATATTAACTAGAATTATTTGCCGCATGGAAATAAAGAGAAAATATGTTAAAAGAGGCTTAATGAGGATCAGTTATATAGAGTTATATTATAAAAGTTATACAATAGGAAAACATTTAAGTATAGTATCAGAACAGAGCATCAGGATTATAAAGAAGGCTGAATTTGATAATCAAGAGTGGCTAAAGTTCTTTTACCTTGATATCTGGAATAGCAATCCTTGATGCGAATAATGTTCATCATCATTAGTTCACTAGATCTAGGGTTTAAATATGACATGATAGGTAGCATTTACTTTATCAGCATACATTTAGAGTTCATTAGTATGGGATACAGAGTTTCATTATGGGAAAAGCATATTGGAATGGAGGGGAAGGTGAAATTTCCCCTACTCATGGCACGTTGGGTGAAAATTAAAATTGACGTGGATTTGGTTTGGCATCATCATATTTTGGTTGTCTCTCCCTTCCTTTTGGATTCAAATCCAGCAGTATTTATACTTCTATTTTGATGATGTAGCATAGCAACTACTGCTGGACTTGAGGCAGTTTAAGCACTTAACGTACAGCTAAAATCGGCTGACCGGATCCTTTCTTATCTTGTAAGACTTTTGAAACAATACAATTCTATTATCAGTTTCTCAAATGTTTTAAAATAAGTCTTATGATTTTAAAACAAGCTGGTGTGGACAAAATTTCCACTAATGGGTTTATTTACTATTACAAAATTGTCATCTTTTTACTTTTAACTAATGGGCTTTTCCGGGTATTTGTTTTTGAGAGACTTTTTAAAAGAATTGCATCATTTCTGACTGCTAAATCAAATATAGAAAAATAATGAGTTTCATATATGATTTTAAGTACAATTTATATATAACATAATTTTTAATGATTTGTCAGCAATCTCCTACACTGAAATATATATAGATTTATCATTTACACACACATACATATGACAATGATTTTAAATATCTATTTTATAAAAATGGTTTTAGATTAAGATATAGAAATATCCATGTTATATATGTAAAATACTAAAGCAAAAGCAATATACGTATTAATAAATATATATATACATGCATAAGGGTGGATTTGAACATAGTTATATGGTAGGAGATTGGATGTGGGCTGTGAAGCAGGATCTGAGCATCAGATCATGTGCTTCATTATGCCACAGTGTAGTGGAATGAAGCTACAGATTTAGCACATTTTAGATTTAATAATGATCGATGCTCATTGGTGTAGCGAAGGTTTTCTTATAAAGCACACACACATGCTTATGCGGCTTGCTTTATCATATATTGTTTATGGGGATTTGGTTTAACACCATTCATAATTTGTGGCCAATAGCTTTCCTTAGAACTGGAACACAAGGGTCCAGCTGGTTCATGTTTCAAGCTAATTAGACCTCCAGAACTAAATGTTCTTGTCTCATAGCAAGTCATACGGTATACAGGAACCAATCATTGAGTTGATAAATCCCATGAGGAAATACACATTTGAGATGCCATTTATTCGGGTTAATATAGCACTAGAATATCAGAAACTTTGCTATAATAGATCCCAGTTCACCCCATTATTAATATTAATAAATTCAATGTTGATTTGAATGTATGATCTAGCTATGTAATAATGATCTTTATAGAGAACTAATTTAGGCTAACTTCAAGGTACCTGGAGTGATTATAATTATAAATTGTCTCTCTTGCAAGTTAACTGTTCACAAAACTTATAGGCATCTCATAGCATGAATTAGGCATAATTCAAGCCACAAATTATAATGTAATAAAGTTCTTAATGTAATAATTTCCAATTTAATTGTCTTGTGAATCTGATGAGGTTCTGTAACCCACTCATCCATTGTACACTTGTGGTGAATTCCAATGCACAGTGGGATATCCAATTTAATAATTGTTTTAAATTTTATTAAATATATAAAATATATCGTTTTACGTATTTTTTCATAGTTCATTCCAGTCCTTTTGAATCATATTAATTTTAGTTATTAAGAAAATTATATAACTATGCATTGTCATATTGTGTTAATTTATTCAATTATTAATTATGCCATAAGCCATAGAAGTGTGTGTTTAGTTAGTTACTTGGCTATATAGTCATTTCCCCTGAGTCTCATGTTTCACCCTTTGCTACTGCTGGCATGCAAATTAAAAAACTCCAAGTGTGGCCTCATATATGTCATTCATAGGATAGTAAGTAATGGAGTATTGGTGGAGGAGTGAGGTGTGATCTGATTCGAGGTCTCAACCCCTCATCTAGATCAACTTTGGGAGAATTTGCCAAGACTCTGGATTTTGTTGCATGAGTGTACAATATTGATAAAATTTTAATGTTATTGTGTAGACCACAAAACAAAGATGAGATGATAATATGATGCAGCCTTTATCACTAATGAGAAGTTTGTTATACTTGTATAAGTACTGTGATCATATTTAATTATAATCATTTACACTTTGAAATGTGTAATAATGTTAGAATCATAAATCTAGTTTTGTGATAATCTTAATACATAAAAAAGCACCATCAGTAATTTTGTACAATCCACTGTTATCAAGATTATTCTTAAAAAACTGTTTCAATTTTCTCTTTCTTTGACTGTTTTTTGTGTTAATAATTTCTAATGATTCTTGTACATTTGTAATGGAATTTACATGTTTTTTAAATCTTGTCTTAATGATTCTTTTTAAAATGATTCTCCATATAATAAGATTAATTATTAGAGTCATATAAAGTGACACTCCTGATATTAATCAACATATGTTTTTTACACAATAGAGAAAAATATATTTAGTTTTACCAAAGTCATTCAATGCATTTTAGTAAGCCAAGGGTTTTCAAAATATATTTATCAAATTCTCTTTTTTTTTGAGTTTTTCAATTACTGTATTTTCCAGAAAACAAATTTTTTTGGTCCAAAAAATCATAACCATAAAGGCTATTTAATTACAATTTAGAGTAGTTTTTCTGATAAATGAAATCAAAATTATAAATTATTTATTTCTAATGGCAATGCTTCACTAAAAGGGACAAGAAGAACTCATTTTACCACAATATTGCTATAGACCTCAAGTTTTGATCAAACAAATGAAGATCATGTTAGTAGGTCTTTCTATTTAATATTTTTTAAATTATCTTTGATCAGGACTACTTATGCAAATATTCAACTCTTATATGAATGCTAGTCATTGATCAACCATAACCTGTAATTGTTATGAGTATAAAGTTTAGCTGGTGTTCCGCTGATATCAGCTTTTTCCTTATTACTTATAATTACTAAATTATTTGAAAATATTTTTTTCTTTATTTACATACATACACAACATATTTATAAAATTAAATTCATATAATTTCAAGTTATATATTTTTAATTTATTGTATGCAATGCATGTGTTATATTTCAAAATTATTATAAAAGCTTTCAAAGTAAAAAAAAACAACACAAAAATATTGCTAAGTTATGTATACAGTTTAATGCTGTTTAATTATATTTGTAAAAAACAACGCGCTATATAAAATAATTGACTTATTTATATCAATATTATGTACATATACTTAAATTTGTATCTCTACATGGGTGTTTATTGATGCATTTTGCATATATATATATTTAGAGTATGTGTACATAAGTTATATTTTAGTTAGTTTGCTATTGAATAAAGTCAAAAATAGAGCAGAGCCAATAATTTTGATTAATTTAATTTTAACAATTTTGAGTAATTTAATTTTAAAATAGAATCTAAAAATTTATTTCTTTAATTTTCTGGGAAGACCAAATACAAACAAGACCCACATACTAATCAAACTAAATGTGCAAAGCCACGCGCATGCGCACGTATAGTGTTTATGTAAATTATTGAGAAAATGTGTGAAAGAAATGTTTGTAATTTATTCTTAATAGTTTGCCATTAAAAAAAGTAAACCGAAAACTTATTTAATATACAAATTAGTATAAAATGAATATAATTAAAAAAAGTTTCTCAATTCTGAATGTAGAGCAATTTCTCTCTAATCAGTATTAGAAGAGAAAATGTAATGTTTGGAGATGAATACGTTTTAATATTATGCATCTGAAGGCAAATTTGAAAGCTTTAAAGAATGATGAAAATCACCACAGTTATATTGATGTCAACTGCAGAAGGCAGATTGAAATAGTTCCAAGAAAATAAAATTAGTAAAATAATTATAATCAGAAAATCACTCAATAAATAACAAAACTTGAAATGTGATTAAAAGCCTCACTAACCTTACGGTTAGTGAGGCTTTAAAAAACTTCTGAAAATATTAAATTATATATAAATATCAAAACACACATAGACATATCGAAAAAGAAAGTGCAGTGAATCTTAAAATGCAACAAATACTTTTTGGTCGAAATGAAAATTTAAACATTACATTAAAACGCGAATGCAGATTTAAATATACACTACAAAAAAATGTAGAAATAACGTTAAGCATTAATTTCTATACTTGTTATCTGAACTTTTGTACGTACATATATCTGAGCAGTTTACAAAAACATGAAGAAGCACTGCAATCTCTGCACACATTCATTTACAGTTACTGATTTTTAAATAAATACATAATTTATTACGATCAACTTTCATCAGATCAGAAAATATTATATATTTTTAATCTGACGTATTTCAACTTCCTCCAGTCATACATAAAACCTTATATATTTTTTAAAGTATAATTTATCATTCCCATACTTTAAACATATAGCTACAAACTTTGGAAAAAATGTAAATTTTCCCAAGATGCATTTTGACAAAATTATTATTACTATTTTTATTAGCATCATATCCTCTCAAATGTTTTACTATACACGTGCTGCATTTATTACTTATACATGTACCATTATTGCATAAAGAAATATAAGGTTACAAATCATTATTTATCAAGTTAGAAATTATTATGAATTCAGTTAAAGTATATCTTAGAAATCATTTAATTTTTTTTCAATGTCTATAGCCATGTTTTTGAAATATGAACATAGTAATATGCGATTTTTAAAAATGTAAAATCTTACATTGAGTAAAGGGGAGAAAAAGGACTGAAATAAGGAAAAGGAAAAAGAGGGGAGGAAACGAGTGAAGGTAGAAGAGGGTTTGAAATGAGAGGAGAGAAAGGAAGTTGAAATAAGAGAAGAGGAAAAGAGGGATGAGAGAAGGGGAAAAGAGGGTCTTAAATGAGATGAAGAGAAGGGAGTTGAAATGAGAGAAGAAGAGAAGGTGGCAAGATGGGTTGAAATGAGAGGAGGGGAGAGGGTTTGAAATGAGAGAAGGGGAGAAGAGGGGCTGATTGAGAAAAATGGAGAAGAGGGATTAAAATTAGAGAAGTGCCAACAGGAAAAAATTGAATATCATTTGTTAATAATAAAATAGATATATTTGTTCTTTAATAAAAATTAGTCTTAATTTTAGATTTAAAAAGATATAACAATTTCTGATCTGATAATGAACACACATGCTACTCATTTACATATTTATTAAAAGTTGGTAATTGTCAAAGAATTCAAGAAAAAAAAATTAAACTTGCAAAGCAAATATATATATTTTACATTAAATAAATAAGGAAAAATAGCAAGGGAATTTAGGAAGACATGATGGACTTAGCCAACAAAATAGATTGCTTTAGTTGAAATGCATTTTAGGGGTGTGCATGTGTCATTTTTCTTCTGTCTGCAATCATATGTATGAGTATGATAAATTGTTGTTTATATATATTGTCAGTCTGAACTCAATCTAATGATAGATACACAGGTGACTGATAATGAAATAAATGTGAGTTAATTAAGAGTAATCTGTAAGAGTATCTTTGTCATATATGATATTAATGACTCACCAAAAGCCAGATATCACTTCTATTACTGAAAGCCTTTTTTGCTTTTCACTGTTTTTTCTTTCATTACCTCTTTATTTTTTTTAACTTTACTATCAACTATTAAAATAATTGAGAAAGTGCAAATTTCTCAAGCGCTTATGACTACAACTAGCCAATCAAATCTTAAGCACTGGCTAGTTGTAGTCATAAGCGCTTGAGAAATTTGCACTTTCTCAATTATTTCAATATTGACTGCACTTTAAATATTATTTATCAACTATTACTTAGTTTGGTATAACATCTGCATTTATCATGAGCTTCTCATGTCATTGTTCAATTTTGCATTGTCAGTGACAAAGAGATTATGTATTTGTGCATTTACACATGCAAAACCATTCCAAATTTGATCTTTTTTTTTGTATTTAAACATTCAAAACCTCAGTATTAAGCAAGCAAGAATGAATTACACAATTAGTAATGAGTGATTTTGAAACAGTGGTTTCATTCCAAAATGTTTGTATATTGCAAAAATCCTATTTAGAGAACAAATTGTTACTCATAAATACAAATGAAACTAAAAAAGGAGTCTAAAACTGGCCCATATTTCAAAATGTGGCATTGTTGTGATATCTAATAAATATGATAAATAATTTTAATATAAGTATTATAATGGTGGTGAAACAGAAAATAATAAAAATAAAAAAGGATTTCAAGTTTTTTCAAATGTAAATACACAGGATATAGAAATTTTGCTGGATGGAGAGTTTTCAAGATCTAAATACAGAGTCTTTAATTAGGAAGCTGTTAAATTTTTATATTGAAATAATTACTCTTAGTGAAACTCATCTTTTTAGTGGAAAGAGTTTAATTTTTTTTTTTTCATATGTCAAATGCATTGACCAGGAAGCGAATATAGGCCAGCTGCTTAGAAGGCATGCCACACTTTTTTTTTTTTGGTAGGCCAGATTATCAAATGAAACTAATTGCTTTGTGTTGGATGCTGTAAAACCTAACTTGATACCTTTTATTTTAAAAAAAATCTCCAGTTTTTTTTATCAAAGAAACTGTTCTACATATAAATAGAAAAATGCAGAACAATATAAAATAAACATATTAAATTTTCAAGACAAATATAATACCAGATAATGTGTAAAGCAATAGGGCATAAATGTAAAATAAAGTGATTAAAAACTATTATTAAATGATTATAAAATTTCTTTAATTCTAAGGCAAAGTAAGCTATTAGAGAGTTGTTTATTATTATAATATAGGTGGCAATGTGATAATAACATAAAGATCAAAGGCACATTTGGGTCCTTTGTACACATTATTAAAAAATGTAGGAGACATATAAATCTTGGTAAAAATGGTAATGGAGTTACCACTCATAAAATATAATAAGATCTATAAAATTTCACTTACATAATACTATACCATAAATTTGCTAATATTATCTATCAGAAATTAATACTTGCTAAAAATCTATTCAGAAATATTTCATACAAAACCAGAGAAGCATTTGAAGATATCAGCAAAATCAGTCACAAGGCTTCATAATTTCAGTCACCTAAACAATATAATGACTCATCCCTGAATTTGACATGTTTCCACTCCTATTATTTTGTTATTCTGAAATTGTCTAGGTTCAGTAATATTTTGTAATCCATTGATTTACAAAGATTATTGAAATCTTAGGCTTATATTTATTTATCTTCAGTATTACTGACAATTTAATTTTTTGTCATTGGTACAAATTATTGAATGTTTTTTTTGTTGGTTCTAAATATATTGATCCATCAAGATAATATATGCTTAAATACATAATCTCTTTAAAATAAATAATCATACTTTCTAGAAACTTTAATTGTTCAAAATACCTTACTATAATATCACCTTAATGCACATGAATGGTTATGCATATTAATAAAAAATTAATAGTTATTATTAGGGCTATGATCCTATTTTCAGAAATCCAACCAATTCCAAAAAATTGACAATAAGATTTTCTATGCATCTTGGAATATATTGCACCAACACTATATTCCCCATGGCTTGGCTTCATATAATGTAGGACTAATCATGAAGTAGATAATTTATTGCATTCTTATTGTTTTGTGTGCTTTTTGCACTTTGTGCGTGAATAACTGCCAGATTCAATAAATGCATATCTCCATATTATCTCATATCAGTTATGTCATTAATTTTTTGTGTAAAGCAATGTTCATGTCATGTTGAGCTTGCATATATATATATATATATTATAGTTATTTTTTGCATTTATACATGCTTATTAGCTTTTTGTAAATAAGATGGTAAAGAAATGTTAGATAGAATTCAAATCAAGACTTTAGTATTTTTAATTTTTTAACTGTATTGTTGGGAAGCTCTTTAATCAGTGTATCAAAAAATCTTCTGGACTTTGATTGACTAATATTGAAGAGTTTACTGTAATAAATGAAAACAATCATATGATAATTATTCAAAAGATTGTGTGATATAAGCATAATAGTTTTATTCAACTGACAGAATTAATTTTTTAAACTTTCTTAAGTAATAATTAATTTACAAAACTTTGACTCTTGAACCAGACATTCTTCTATATCTACAATAAATTATACAGCATATACAGCATTAAGATCTGACAATAAAACACACAGAGGCATACACACATATTTGTAATATTTTTTTGTGTGTATGCGTGACAAAATGAGTTATTATTCTTTATGCATTATTTATTTGACTGAGTGCACTTTTAGTGCAAGCAATGTAATCATAGATTTTCTTATTTTTTGCATTGTTGTTTCTTATGTAATATTGTTTTATTATTCTAATTACACAAATAGGTTCACTTACACATTCCACCTGTGTAGTAATTGAATACTGTTCTCTTTTCTGTTTATGACATTGTAGTTGGCTATGAACTATGTTCCCTTTACTTTTTTCTTTTGGTCATCACATTCCAGGCATAGTAGGCTAATACTTTATGGATTGAAGCTATGGCTGAGTGCTAAAACTTGTATACGTCTATCACAGTGATCAAAAGAGAAAACTGAAAGAGACATGATTCACAGCTAATCACAAGAACATCATAAATGGAGAGAGATCAGTATTCAATTAGCACACAAGTGGAATCTGTAATCTATTTGCATAATTAGAATAGTAAAGAAAGATTATATAAGAAGCAGCAACACAAGAAAATGCACTCAACCAAATAAATAATGCATAAAGAATAATAATCCGTTTTACCAAGCATACACATATACGTACACAAAGTATTACAAACATAATGAAATGAAAATTAAAATTACTCACACACACACACATATACTCTTAAATGTGCTATTATTTTTTTAAGAATATAAACTTTCTAAATTGTAAAATATTTCTAATTTAATTAATATATATACAAACATATTAGTAATATAAGAATGACATTAATAATTCACTTTTAAAAACATGAATGTGAAAGCCTACACTCATAACAATTACATATCTAATTAATGTTTAACAAATAATAATTTGGAATGTCATAAATTTTATCAAAGATTAATAAAAATGAAACTATATATTATTATAGTGTATATTAATGTTATAAAGGTATTTTGAAGTTTAAGATATATTTCTAAAATTGAGATACTAATGCTATCAAAATATACTTTAATCAACAATATTCCATAAATATAAATACCAAATTGTTAAATGCTTTTATTATAATAACTTGTAGAACTTCATAAAAAATAGAGAGAAAAAGTTTTTTATAATAACTGATAGCTGATGATATATATATATATTCTAACCTCCCCCCATGCATTCTCACCCCAAAATATACTGTTTATTACGAATATTACGGGTTCTAGCCCAGTTAACAAATAAATAAATAAAATATTCAGCATTAATTAAAATGATTACTAGCTCTAATTTTAAAATACAAATACGGTTCAATTTTAAAATGAATTAAACAAATATTTACTATTTTCATGAGACATGGAGTGACAATACAGGGAACGAGATAGACTACATTGAGCCATTATCCACACGATACTACCTCAATGGC
This sequence comes from Epiperipatus broadwayi, assembly GCA_028023455.1. NCBI lineage: Eukaryota > Metazoa > Onychophora > Udeonychophora > Euonychophora > Peripatidae > Epiperipatus > Epiperipatus broadwayi. The sequence continues at coordinate 39,575 of JAQFVV010001586.1, read as the reverse complement.
ATAAGAACACTATCCCCCCTTTTTACTATACCAAATAACTAACTCATAGTATTCTTACGACTTTCTGAGCTCTATTCACTACGATTAAAATAATAATCATATCTTAATTTTCTTTATAACAAGAATCTAGTTCAATTAAATAAAATGAAGTAAAATAAAATAAAATCTCAGGTTCATAAATTGTATTCTAACTGATTTAAAATTTCGGTAGTAAAATATGAAAAGGGAATTTTATGTCATAATCTACTACACAGCAACTAATAATAATAAAAAATAATAATAACAATAATAATATAATATAATCTTATATCTTCCTAAAATGAAATAAATAAATACGTACGTGGTAGTATTTTAATAATCTGACAACAGAATACGTGTGGAAACATTAGCATATAATTTAATGTAATATTGTGGCAACCGACTTATGACCAATAAATAATATAAAATTATGATCTTTTAATTTTAACATAACAATAAATTCTCAAAATTCTTATAACACTTTTATGTTTACCTTTTGTGCAAAACCTATATGTCTGTTTCAATTATAAATGTATCGTGATTTCATGCATCCATGTGGAGAAATAACAACTCGGACACAAAACTTTAAAACAAATTTAAAACAAAGTTTATTAACAACATAAATAAATTAACAATATTTTTACACTATATACATTGGATATCCCTTACTTTCATATCTCAACTTAGTTTATTAATTTATAAAATGAAATCAAAATATTATTTACTTTTCCTAGTTAAATCTTATTTTTTTAAACACTTAAGAAAATACAGTATTATTACTTGATTTATTATTATGGTTGGCTTATTACAAAATGCATTTCTTATATGATTATCACAAACACTTTTCATCCCTAATATTATTAAAATTACATTTTTTTTTTTTTTTACAAAAATTTACATTCGTAATAAAATTCTACAAAATAACAAAATTTAGTTTCATATTGGTTGTATGGAATCTTACAAAGTCAAAACACTATTCTACATTCGGTATTAGGTTTTTATTATTCATTATCCGATGTTTATTAATCCTAATATTCTCATTCAAGTCTTACTTTGGATGATATAATTATAACTATTAATATACCATGCACAAGTATATGTTTATTATACATTATTGAACTATTTTCTTAATAAATATGCAATACTTATTTTCTAAATATTATTTAAAACATTCAAATTTTATTATCACTTTAAAAAAAAACAACTTTGTTTAGATTTCTCTTTCAAAAAATCTTATATTCATTTCCGAATTAATTTTACAATGTATTATATGATTCTTTCTCTCTTTATGATATTTTGGACTTTCAATTTTAAAGTTATACAATTCTATTCATCCAAGCAAATAAATTATTCTTACATAAATGATAACATATCTTCAGTTCTATTTTATTCATTATTTCTTTGAAAATATCTTTCTGACCGATGCAGATTCATGAAATAAGGATAGTGAAGATAGATGCATAGGATCAAAATACAACTAGAATATTACTCATCATATACCTTGACAATCATGGCACAGTGAATTAGAAGACACTATAGAGGAGTGACCTTTACCTGTCTACCAACCTCTATCATAGGAACGATGCTAAAGCTATTTCTTCAGCTTTATTCTAACATCAAAAGTTTAAAGATATGCAAAACACTGTCCAAACCATATGTGTTCAGTCATAGGACTTAGTTAACTATACTAAATCACACAAAACTAAATATGATCCAAATCCCTTATATTTTCCTATTTCTTAAAAAAAACACATCATCTTGGTTTCCTCTCCACTAGTACTTCCAAGTCACTATCCGATCTTATTTCTCAAGATTTTTTCTATACTGTACATCAACAAATACATATCTGCATTACTAACAATAATAAAATTCATTGATATTTTAAAACTATTCCACTGTTCTATAAGAAAATCTTTTTACTACTTTCCTCCGTATATTTAATCATATACAAACTATTTAAATATCTGAATACTTTATCACATGAAAGTTCAAAAGAATCACACAATTGTTCTGTTAAATTATATTATTAATATACTTTAAATATATTGTTGCATGCATATTCCGAATTACTCCTATCTCATTATATGTTAAAATGTTGCATAAAATGTGTACATATAATTAAGACTTTCACACTTCATTCTTAGGTCAATAGATGATCTAAAAAAATACATTATGCATTATAAATAACTATTAAAATTACCAAAACGACCTTTATCTCCTCGATCGCGTTCCGTAGGCTTCACCATCCATTTGATTCTTGTAGATATAAGATTCACATCCATACACTTTATTTTAAACACTATTTCTATAATTTTATCAAGCTATTATATTTAAATTTTAATATTACTAAATTTATGTTTTATGTTTTCCCTAATCTCACATAACATTTTATATTTTAAAATAAATTAGTAAAAAATATTCAAACTATATTTACTGTACTCCTTCATCAAATTTTCCTGAAAACCGTTCATACTAAAGCCAAAAAAAAAAAAAAATTGTTTATCATTTCTTTTCCATTCACTTAATGTTCCTCTCCCTGCTTGTTCAATTTTAAGGTAAAACAAATATTACTTTATTCAATAAATATTCATGAATGATAATCCTTGGTTTTTATAATATTTAATACAATTATTAATTATGATATTAGTTAATCCCATAAAGAAAACTTCTAAATATTCTCTTCTAATATTTCTTGCTAATATTTTCTCCCGCGCGACTTTTACGATGCATCTTCTCAGTACTTTGATTTAAATATTCAATAAAACTTTTCTGTTTCCATGGATTCATTTCATTAAGTAAATTAGATTTATATTTTCCAAATCTTTATCTTTATTAAGCATTTCTCTAATGAACACTTTATAATATTTTTAATTCTTCTTAGAGAAAGTTTTTCTGTTCCTTTTTCATAAAAACACAATAGCTCTTTCATATTATTATTCTGTAACTTTTTTTTTCCTTCTTTTAAAATTCTGGTACTATATACTTTGAATGTTTCCTTTAAAAAGACAAACATTCTTTCTCCGTTATAACTTTTACATAATTTTTTCTTTATGATATATGCATCTTAATTTTTTCCATAGAGAAGAATAAAAAAAAACTTCGGAGTAGCCTTTTAAAATTGTGCGTCATAATTTTTCCTGACGGCAAGTAACTTCTCTTTTAAGTTTTCCGTATAATGTCCAAATTATATTCCTCTGAGTTACAATAATAAGTTTCTGGTTGAGCATAAATAAAGCTGTATAAAGGCACTTTACAAATATTTTTCTTTTATCATAACTTCTATATACTGTTTTCTGTAGTATTTCCATTTTTACTGCAAGGTTTCAGCTAAACTTGAATAAAATATCCTGGTAAGAAAACTTTTAAACTAGCCTTCCATTTAAAGGTAGTTCAAAATATTATATTTTAAAAAACTTTTAAAATAAATATAAAATTTTAAAATTATATCACTTTTCTAGCTTACGATCTTATACAGCTAAAAAAATATGTTACTCCTTCCTTTACTTACACATTACTTTTCTCCCGCTCCGTCCAATTCCTATTTTTCGTCTGCTAAATACCTCCGTTGATTGGTTAATTACTTTCTAGCGCGAACAAATTTACACTTTTTTAGTTTTATAACAGACTAGACTTTTCAAATAAGACATTTATGACGTAATGATTTAAAATATTACTTAAAATAGTATTTTTAACTCAATTATAATTTTATCAAAGTCATTTAATTTTTTAAAACAATTATTAAAATAATATTTAATATCTATTTTAATATTAATATTTAATTTATCTTGTTTTTATTTAAATAAAATATTTAATTTTTTATTAACTGTATTCAACTTTTAAACACTACTTAAATATTACATCATTTAAACATTTAAAATAACTATTTAATATTTCAACATTCATTTCAACGATAGATAGCAATTACATTTAGTTCCATAATTCACAAACTTTGTTATTAAATTCTAACAAGCGTGTGTGTGAAGGTATATAATATACAGTCACATGATTACTAACTTTATCAGATGATTTTTTTTTTTTTAATTTACGTCTCGGTCTAAATTACCAAAACTGATATATTTTATAAAAATTTGGAAAATAATTTTAAAAATGTAGAACTAAATATAATTCTCACCATCCTAAAGTTTATCTTAAAATATATTAAATTAAATTTGAATATTAATTATAATTATAATATTACATATAGCGGTTTTTTTAATTTATTAGTTTTAAAACATTACAATGGAATTGTTAATATACTTTTAACTATTTATAGCTGTGTTATTTTATATGGCCAGCTTTTACAACCATAAGCAAGAATATAATTAAGCTTTATTTAATTGTTTTTTTTAAATAATTCATTACACTTTTATATACCAGGTATTTTTCAGCCTTAAATTGTACTATAAAATCTAATCGATCATACAATTATCAATATATTACACAAACGTATTTTAAAATTTTAAATTTTTTTAGCAATTGACCATTCTACCTTATTATGACCTATAGATAAGGGCACAATATATATATATGTAAATGAATATTTTAATCTTGAATTAATGTCTCATTAACTTAAAACTATGAATTGGTACTCTAATTGAAGTTTATTCTGATAGGATTACATGAAAGTGAAGATACCAAATAATATCTACTTATAAAGCACAGAATAAAAGTTACACACACACTCTCACACACACACACATATATATATATATATAATATAATGATTGTTTGTCAACTAATCTCATAATAGTAAGTTAGTAAAAAAAAAAGGTATTGACAATTTCATACCTTCATACATACATAAATAATATGTATTATACAAGCATATAGTAAATATTTAATTAAGAGGTAACCATATTTAAAAAATGCATTTTTAATATACTGACATTGGAGGGTTAATAGAATAACTAAAAAAAAAAAATTAATAAAATTAATTAGACTTTCATTATTGAACTTTTTTTTTTTATATCTCAGATGTCTGTTTAACTGAAAGTTTTTGTTGAGATTATCAATGCTTAAGTGAAAATTCTTCTATTTGCAGAAAAATATTAATCCCAGGTTATGAAATACACATTTAATTTTTCCAATTTCTTTTCATTATTCTCTTCAATTTTTGCTCCTATTTTAAAGAATGAATGCTAATAATCGTTTTATATTCTCTATAAATAATAAGGGCAACTCTGATTTTGCATTTAAGATTTAATAAAAAAAGAAAATCTTCATTTAGTATCATTTAATAATGAACATTGCTTTAAAATTAACTTATTAAATAAACTGGAGGTAAAATACAAAAGATATTTCTGTTTTCCTGTGGAAGATAATTACTTTTGACTGATAACTTGTAAGAATACTCTAATAAAGATTTTTGTGAATAATAATAAAAAAAAGGACAGAAAAAAAAGAGAGAGGGAAAGAGTAAAAAATGAAAAAATTATCATTAAAAATGAAAATTAAATTGTCAAATTAAAAACTTTTTCAGGAAGCATTAGTAGTTAGCATGCCATTAAATAAGTTAATTTTCAATAAAATTTTATCATGTATATGTATATTAAATATTTAAAATTGATTTTATTTATGTTTGCACAGGTAAAAGTATGATTGTGTATACTGCCAATATATAACTCTCAATTATTTCTTTTACTTACTCTTTTCTTCATAGCGTAAGCATGTGTTTTAAAGACCTACAGAGGTCCCTAGTGACGATTTTTTCAGACGCTCATTGCTAAGGTTTACAGGCTTGTTAAAACTATAACTTATTACTGTAAGTTTGGAGGACATAAAGAGCAAACATTTTAGCAATGTATATGTAGTTGTTTTTGTGTACTTTATAGTTAGATTATAACTGATATATACGTCACATATATATTAATAGAGTAAGAAAATGTACTGCAATTTTAATACTGAATCACATATAATTGTGGACGAGTGAGAAGAGATTGCAATTTTGATTTATATCTAACTATAAAGCTAAATTAAAAAAACAAAAAACAGTGAAAGAACAAGAGGCATAAATGCATTTATTTCACGTCCTAACTAAAAACAAAGCATAGATTGATACTAATCTATTCTCATCCAGAATTGAACAGTTGTAATATTTACCATAACATAAAATTTATGCTTCCTTTGAATTACAATGACGATTTTAATATATAGGGTATATGAGCACAGACTTTCACACGACCCACCACTCTTCACTCTATTTCATAAAACTGATACACTTGAACACATGTATGTCGAAAAGATAAATAATCACCAATATACGTATTTCTTACTAAACTAGCAATCACCAATTGGTCCAGATTATCATCTCTACACATATATGCAATAAGTGCTCAGATATATATTAAGATAGCTAATTTATATACTTTAATGGACAGGCTTCAATCCACTCCACACTCCAACTCTTCAACCTTCCATTTAATTGAAAATCTGATGATGGAACACTCAAAGGCCACCCTGAGGTCGAGATTGACGATTTTAATTATTATATGAAAATAGAGTTTAATTTATAATATTCACATCTTAACAATCATATAAGTATGCAAAAAATCTATCCAGCATTTAAATTAAGCAGTTTTTTTTTTATATAATTAAAAACCGAAATATTTATTTAACAGAAAGAACAAATTTTAATAATATAACAAGAATATTAAAATATTATCTTTACATTCTATTATTGTTTGAAATCACATGAAACTATATTATTTGACTGATACTAACTTCCATTGATTTTTGGCTTTTCTTGATTACATTTTTATGCATACTTACAAACCGTCCAGATAAATTTACCATTAATTTATATGGTTTCTCTTTTACAATGTACATTCGAAAAAGGATTATACCGATAGTTTATCCATATCTTGATTAATAAGATTGCGGAAATGTTGTTTAGGAACTTTATTATACTTCAGTACTTTTATATGATTATATATATACAATATCATCAACTGGAATAAGTTGAAAAAAATAAATATGCTTATAATTTTATTTACCCCCCCCCCCACACACCTAAATTCAGGATGATGATATTGAATCTACAATTGAGCTCATAAAATTATTGATATATAATTAACTTTTTAAAAAATATATTATGAAGAACATATTTAGTTTTCATAGGCAAGAAAACATATATTATGCAGTATCTTTATGTTATTTCAATATGATATTCTTATCTCACTTCTATTTCATAAATTTAACTAAATAACAGACCCATATACAACTAACTACTAGAAATAGTTATGACAAAATATATAATCTTTTAATATATTATGTAAAGCAGTAGAACATTGAAGACAGTGCTATAACTCAACATATAAGCAAGCCTTTCTATATAAAAAGTTTCCAAGACATCTAAAAAAGCTATATCTGGAATGCTTTAAAAATTTTTAAAACCAATCATTTGTGACTGAAAGTTATTTATTCAATAAAATCCTTGAAAGTGCTTCTGCTTAATACATAATAACAATCATCATCATCAACCATTATCAATCCACTGCAGGATGAAGGTCTCTCCAAGTTCAATCCATCTTCTCTGATCTTTAGCTTCTCTTCTCCACATCACCCCTGCACACCTTCTTGTTTCATCCATACATCCATCTCACATATGGTTACTTTCTGGGTCTTTTGCAATCTCTTGGAATCCAGCTTAAGATTTCAATTGTCCATCTATTATAATCTCTTCTAGCAATATGACCAGCCCAACAATATTCACAATAGTCAGTGTTAATTATTGCCATATTTTTCATTTCATTAATTTTATTAATAAATATATGATTGTCTTTATTACTTGGAAGTTCAAAAGAAGTTTAAATACCAAAAATAAAAAAAAACAATCATGATACATGCATATTACGCTTTAGGATCTACCACTGCACCAATCCATGCAGAGAAATTTTATGCATGAGAACAATAGAAATATCTTAAAATCAGATGACCCAACTTCATTGCTTTATGTTTTCCTAAAATAATTTCAGTAATTTTGTGGATATAAAACCACCATCATATTTTAAAACATTTCTAGTGATTCTATCAAGACCTAGTGACTTTATAATTTTAAAATTACAAGTATAGTGTTAATCTCATCTAGATGAACACAGTATCGTGAATAATTGCAATCATTTGAATTTATGCATCATTTTTTAAAAGATAATCTGAACAATTAATCCAACTATTGTAAATCCTATCATTGTCATATAAATTAATTCTATCCAGTAATTAAATAAATTGTATTGTATTTTTATAACTCTATGACACTTTTAATGTGAACGGATATCAATTTCTTAATAATCATAGTTCATTTGCGATTTTTACGCTGAATCTTTTTTGTGCCTTTTTTATCAGATATTTTTATTTCTGACTCTAAAGCCAATTACAAAGTTTGAAACTGCAAATCCATTTTATTATTTTGTCAAACATAAAAACAAATTATTAATAATAGAGTTACTGTCTGAGAGCTAGAATTTTTTTTAATGAATCCCAAAACAAGGATAAATATTATATACAATATATTCCACAATAAAATCCAAACTTCAGTAGCATAACACTTTAAAAATTACACATGAGCAATTTTAGCATTTATGTGACAAAATTATTTCTCTTAATCCATTTCTGCCATTTATGTTTGCTACATAAAGTATTGTGCAAGTTACAGTCATGCATAAATAACGTTAAAACTTGTAACAAAACTTAAATTACAACCGCAAAAAAAATGTTACAAGTATAAAATTTGTTTAATTTATATACCTTTAAGTTCAAATTTTTGCATTAAACCTCATTTTTATATTTTTGCATGCTAATTATTATTTAATGAATAATTTCTAGAACACATTAATAATATAAAATTCCAAAAAAACAAACAAACAAACAAAAAACAGAGTGTGAAGGTTTTATATTAAACAAAACTTTCTACATTAGCTCAAGTTCCTAAATGCATAAGTCAAAATTAGTAACCCAATCACTACTTTGAGGGATGGAAAATATTAACTATTATTTGATGCAAATCATCTAGATTGCTTGTCAGATGATGAATCTTGAACCCCCAGGGAATATTACAATACTATTAAATAATTTAATTTTTAATACATTTTGACTACCCATACCTTCTCTTATTTTAATACAAACAAATATGTACTTTCTTAATAATTAAAAATTTAAATTTCTCATATTATCATTATTATTATGTATTTATATTATTCTATTTTTTTAAAAGTTGTCTGAAATTGGGTCACAGTTTCTGGATCATGTAATCACCCTCTCTGACTCATCTAGAACAGGATTCACTGTAGTGTAATGGACTTTCATAATTTCTTACAAAAGTTAGCTTATTGCCAATTTTTTTTCTTTCACTTTAGCCATGATTATATGAGATAAAAAATTATTGAATTTACTAGGTCTACTAATTCCAGATTTAGGCCCTTTCTTGTAATCAAATGAAAACACTATTCTTATACTTATATTAAACAGATGGAGATACTATATGATAAATAAATGATAGGTTTAACCTAATTAAAATTTAATCTATAAAAAATTCATTAAGCAATTATAACAAAACAAAAATCTTATATATATATATTCAAACTATTTATATATTGAGATTAAATAAAAATTTAAAAAAAAAAAAACGACAGAAAATAAACAATAGTACAAAATTTCTGGTTCAGAGCTTTTTTGAATTTATGAATTTTTCAGATTTCAGAATAAACTTTTTTTCTCATATAATAAATACTAATTTTACTATTTATAGTTTTCATATATTGAAATACTTTTATAAATTGTATAATATTATTTTATAAATAAAATATAGCACTAAAATCCAGAATATGCTTTTATTTACATCAGCATACATTTTTTATATAGCACAAATTAAAATAATAAATCAAAACAATACTTTGTAACTTTGTGTTGAATAATAGAAGTTTTTGAATTAGTGTTGTTTGGATTTATGATAGTTTACCAATAAAAAAACAACTAGTAAAGTCTAAATCACAATTATTTTAATAAAGAGGTACTTTTAAAATTGCACAATCATTTACATCAAGCTTTTTAAAAATGGATGTTTATGTCATACTTAACTATAGTGATTAACTCAACATTACATGTTTCAAAATAAAAAAATATATAGTCATATTATAATATGTGATATGTTGGACTATTTCCATCATTTATGAGTGAATGTTGAATGTATAGAAAATTTTAAACTTTATTTAAACTTTCCAAATACAAACAACTTGTTAGTAATAACACACAAATAGACAATACAGGTTAGTAATTACACAATGTTTTGAGTAGTATTATTCTCCACTCTTCTTCAGATGTTGCTGGCCTATATGCACAGTGACAATATTCACTTAGAAGTTGAACTCACACCTTTAGATTCTTGAATATTGAATTTAAGGTGTGAGTTCAACTTCTAAATGAATATTGTCACTGTGCATATAGGCCAGTAACACCTGAAGAAGAGTGGAGAATAATACTCAAAATGTCGTGTAATTACTAATCTGTATTGTCTATTTATGTGTTATTATTAACAAGTTGTTTGTATTTGGAAAGTTTAAATAAAATTTAAAATTTTCTATACATTCAACATTCACTCATAAATGATGGCAACAGTCCAACATATCACATTTTATAATATACCATCATTACAAACCTTCAGACAAATAATAGTCATATTAGTGTTGTAAATTTCTTTTTTACCTCATATAATTAGTCTCTGATATTTGTTGACAATGGTGAATGTAGAAATGGTACAGCTTTTATGGATAAGACATTAATTGGTAAGATCATCATACAAATTATAGAAACAAAACTATATTTTTTATTTATGGAATAGATCAAAACATGCACAATATGACTGATACAGCTTATATTTAACATCTACATTAATGGCAATAATTTATTCTGAGTATCTCTTCTCTATTTTAAAACCATCTATATAAGCATAAACTATCAATAGATAGTAGATGGTAATCCAGTCAGATACTAAAATGTTTGTGGATATTATTTATTATCAATGAGAATTGGATAATAGTGACTATTAAACCAGAAAGTTATAACTAACTAGATGCACTTTTGCCAAAGGATCAGTTTAGCACTTTTTAGTGATGAAGAATATTTTCCAAAAAATAATCTGGAGATCTGTTTAACACTGCCTGCATTCAATAATTATTTCTGTTTCCATAAATAGACAAAGAGTAGGATGATAAACAGTGGACTTCTCATGTTTACTGATGTTAAATTGAAGCTTAGTATATACCATTCTTTTGATGATATGTCAAAAATTCCTAGATTTAGTACATAAACAAACTCAATAAAAATATAATTTCAGGTCTAGTTTCAAATTCACAAAGCAATACAAGCAAGGAGGCTTAAATCCAAAATGTTAGGGTCTTAACACTTTCAAAAAACATAAAAAAGTATAGATGATTTCTGGATAGTGTTCTTCCTGAACATACTTCTATGTCAGGATTTAATTTAACCTACTGTTTAGTATACATTAATTATTCATACTTATATTGATAGCTCTAGATGTCAATTATGAAATATACTATTTTTATTTGATTAAATTTTTGACAAAATAATTTAGTTTAATGAATAATTCTCCCTATTTTTTTCACAACTTTCCATATTAAGGTTAAATGAGCAGGATTATTAGAAATATACTTTCACATACTATCAACTTAAGGTAGAGATCATAACTTGAAAATCTAGAATTGAATTCAAGGTATCACTGACAGAGAAAACCTTACACACACACACACATATATATATATATATTTAATGATTTTTTGCTTTCTTTTTTTTTTTTTTCCTATGTCATAGCATCGGCCGGGACGCGAACCCACAACCGTCTGCAACCAACTACTTGCTTGCATGGCAGCTGCGATACCTCTCGGCTAACAACGCAAGGATTTTTTGCTTTCTGTAGTCAGCTTTAACAGATCTTTGAATAGGATGCAGCTTAGCTATCTTTAAGAAATGCTTACATAATCTTTTTTTTTTTTTTACAATTCTCTATGCAGAGAGAAAAGAAATCATACAATTTCTATAGAGTAGACCACCTTTTTACTTTGGTCATTTTGTTAAAAACTACTTCTCCGACTAATTTTTTAAAAAGAAGTTTTCAAGATTTTTAAAAATTAGAACACAAAAGCTAATCAGTAAATAAGTCATTGAGCTAATACAATAAAATATAATAGAAAAAACTTTTGAATTTCAATGCACAACATAGAGCCAATTTTAAATTGTAATAACAAATAAATTATTAATTCAAGATTATTAACTACATAAGCACTAGTATTAAGATGAATAAGTTTTTAGTTGTTGGTCTAAAAAAAAAAAGAAAGAAGAAAAGCACATTGAAAAAATAACAAAGTATTTCCCTTCAAATAATGAAGCAGGATTTTATATTCATAGACTCAAACTGTATATAATTTACTGTTATATATATATATTCTATTACAATATAAATTATAACTGAAACACACAGGCTTACTATATACCTGTGTCTATATGTACCTGTGTCTATATATGTAATATATAGGGTATATGAGCACAGACTAGAAATCAAATAAAAAAAAATAGAGCCTATAATATATTTGTCAAGACTCTTCCTCCTCTTCTCCTTCTTTATTTTTGCTTACTTTATATAATATATAATATCAAAACTCCATTCTTTACACTTTATGGCAAAATATATATTTATTTAATTGATTAGTTTCAACTGTTAGCAGCAGTCTTCGTCAGATCTACAAATTTAAACATTACATAAATACAATCACATTTTACATATTTATACATATAATCTACAATTTAATTACTTTACATTATATTATATCCAATAATTTATCATCAAATCCTTTTAACTTTAATACTATTTTATTTTATTTTTACTTTTATTTTTTAATTTTATATCCTTTCTATCATAATTTATTATATTAATAAATCACTTTTCATCTTTTACCATATTTTACATTTATAATTTTTTTTTTATAAACTTCAATAAACTTGCTAAACTATTATATTAACTCCTATCCAACATATATTCTATTTTCTATTTTATAATCTTACAATTTAATCCACTAATTATTTAACCTTACTCAATCTATTAATTTTTCTTTTCTATATAATTTAACGTTAACATTTTTTAACTTTTATAAATCAAATCATAATTACTTTCATATTACTATTTAATTTCTTTTTTTATCATAATTTATTTTAATTGTTACACTTCTTATTTTACTTTTATAATTTTAAAAAATTTAATACTATTATACATATCTCCAACCTTAATTAGATAAAAAAAATATGATAGTATAATTGAATAAAAGTTAATTAAGGTTGGAGATATGTATAATAGTATTAAATTTTTTAAAATTATAAAAATAAAATAAGAAGTGTAACAATTAAAATAAATTATGATAAAAACAAAATTATATGAAAGTAATTATGATTTGATTTATAAAAGTTAAAAGAATGTTAAAGTTAGATTATATAGAAAAGAAAAAATAATGGATTGAGTAAGGTTAAATAATTAGTGGATTAAATTGTAAGATTATACAATAGAAAATAGAATATATGTTGGATAGGAGTTAATATAGTAGTTTAGTAAGTTTATTGAAGTTTATAAAAAAAATTTATAAATGTAAAATATGGTAAAAGATGAAAAATGATTTATTAATATAATAAATTATGATAGAAAGGATATAAAATTAAAAAATAAAAATAAAAGTAAAAATAAAATAGTATTAAAGTTAAAAGGATTAGATGATAAATTATTGGATATAATATAATGTAAAATAGTTAAATTGTAAGATTATATTATGTAAAATGTGATTGTATTTATGTAATGTTTAAATTTGTAGATCTGATGAAGACTGCTGGGAACAGTTGAAACTGTAATCAATTAAATAAATATATATTTTGCTATAAAGTGTGAAAGAGTGGAGTTTTGATATTATATATATAATGTTACACTTTTTTTATTGCCAATGAACTATCTTTAGTATATATTTAGAAAAAAAAACCAATAAAAATTATCACTACTTCCTACTTTGGTACCATAACTATTAGTAATATATTTGATCTGATTTTAGTGAAACTTCTATCCCTGATCTGGTTCGAAAGTGACTCATTACTGATTGTACTAAGAATTTTCAGTCTGATTAACCTCTATCCATTACTGTTTATCAACATTAAGAACTTCGAAAGTTTATATTTCCATTATGTTTGCACAGACAAACAAAAAGAAAAAAATATTGATTCTGTATATATGATTAAAGCATAAAATGTGTTTTACTAACATATAATAACACTGAATACAGTAATAAATGACAGCATGAGAAGCTTCTAATGAGAAAGTCCATTAACCTACGTGATCAAAGTTAATAAGATGAAAAAACAAATAAGAATAAAGAGTGAGAAAAATAGCATGTAGAAGAAACAGAAAAATAACAGCTTGCATTAAAAAATACACTTTGATGCATTGCATCTTGGGAAAATTTACCGATTGATTTTTCAAATTTGACTTTTATATCTGAGGATATGACTCCATAGAAAATGTGAGATTAGATATATTTATTTAATTTAATATTTAGTTACAATCAAGGCTTATAACTTGCAAAAGTGAATGAACTCAGGATTCTGTTAGCTATTTTCAGATTAATATTTTTTGTCATTGAATGGTGTGAAATTTAAAGTAAAATGAATTACTTTTTTTTAAATAAATAAATAAAATGAGCGTAAATATACTATTTTTTGTATTTTTGTTATCTATTATTCAATAAAAAATCACTTTGAATTATCAGGTGTAAAACCTGTTTAGCTTTTTTTATATGTTTCTTTTTATTTTCAGCTTTGAGTTTGCAACTCCTTAACACTAAGGTGTGGTTTTCCATACGGATGCATTCAGCAATTAGAATTTAATCAAAATGGCTTTTTTAATTAAGAACTTTACAGGATTTAATTTTTAAAAAATATTTTTTTATCTTTTAGTTTTTATTATTTTAAAATTAATCCATATGTTTTTATATTACAAAAACATGATTTAGAAAACAATTTTTTACCTTTAAAACTAAATTAGACAGGAGTATATTTTTAAAAAAACTCTGACGACTTAAAAATGTTTATTTAGCTTTGGTTTATATATATATGCAAATGTGTGTATAATATATATATATATATATATATAAAAATGTTTATTTAGCTTTGGTTTATATATATATGCAAATGTGTGTATAATAAATGATAAATACAACTTCGATATATTTAATATATAAACATTTTTTATTATACTTTATTAAACATAAATTTTTAATATGGTTAATTGCATACTTGTGTAAAATAACAAATCATTTCTTTCATATTGTATATGTATTTCAACTTATCTGCCTCATCAGATATATTAAAAGCTGGTACACTTGCCCAATATGTTAAAATCATGGTATAATTTATTCAATGTAAATTTATTATTATATATTTTTGAAAGACTAAAATTATACTATAAAAATTAATATAATTCATTTTTATAAATGTGGGTCTAAAAATTTTTCAAACCATTAAAATATTTTTTTATCCTAAAAATTAAATTTCATAAATTATATTAAAATTTTTCTTTTTTTCACCAGATTTTAATTTTCTTAAATTACATTACAGCTATCTTTGATTAAATTATATACACTGCTATCACTATATATTTGTAAATTTATATTTACAACTTTAGATTTTGATTAGATTAATATTATTTAATTAAAATACACATAACATATGTTGTTTTATACAAATATTTTTGATCATTTTTAATTAGTTTAATTTTGTTTTCATTAATGTGAATTCTCTTTTAATTTAGTATTCTTAGTTTCTGATTTGACCATCTGATATTATTGCCTTTCTAGTATTTTAATAAATATAAACATGTAAACAAGAATCTAAAAAAAATGATATTAAATAAAAAGAAGGAATTTAATTAATTGGCTTGCAAAAATTGAAAGAGCAAAAAAACGACAACAATTGAGAAAGTAACAAATACTCTTTAAAGTATTCTGTTAACATATTAAAAAGATAATTGGAAAATGTTAAAACATATGGTATTTTTATAATAGCGTGTTGAAACTGCTCGAGGGCATAATTTTTATGTAAATAAACAGAGTTATACTGTTACCGGGCCGTTGTTGTTTTTTTTTTTCCAACTTTAAAGTGCTTTTTGGATTTAAAAATAAAATCATAAAGAATGAAATTTATCAAAAAGAAATAAAAAAATACATTTGGATAAAGCTTTTTTTTTTCTAAAATGAAATTTGTAATTTTAACAAGAATAAAAACAAATCAAAACAATATCATGGCGATGCAAATCAAATTTTAACATGAAGAAAAATAAATAATTTCTCCAAAATAACATTGTGGCCCATGCAAATAAAATTGTTAATTTTAACAAGAATAAAAACAAATAATCCCCCCCCCCCCAAACATCATCGTGGTCATGCTAATATAAGTTGTAATTTTAACAAGAATCAAAAAATTAAAGAATTTCTTCCAAACATCGTGGCCAAAAAGAAAAACGGGATTTTCGATTGGTCTCGTGATTTATCTCATGCAAACATGAATTTTAGCGTGATTTCATAAAAATCATGCTTATACCTCCCCTTTGATGATTGATTAAAGTGTCACCCTTGTCTAGAAAGCAAGTCAAAGTTTCCACATTTTTATTACCTCATACTACATAATTGGATTTGGAAAATAATGACTTGGGCATGCAAATTTGAACAATTTGGACAGTCTCAATTACAGACACCCTCACCAAATACCGTAGTGAAATTTAATATTGGATTGTTCGTAGAAACTGTGTAACACAAAGTTTACCATACGCGTCAGATAATAAACATCCTACTGTCTGTGCTGTAAATACCTGTACCATAAATGTTAAATAATGGGATTGTTCATAGAAACTGCGGCAGAATAATAATAATATGTCCTGTTTCTGTGCTGTAGCATACAAATAGATACCGTAGTGAAATGTTTTAATGGGATTGTTCATAGAAACTGAGTTTTGTAAATGACAATGTCCTTCTGTGGCAGAATAAACATCCTATTTCTGTGCTGTAGCATAGAAATAGGCACCGCAGACAAGTAAATGGACTATTTCTATGCTTAACCATTGGAATAGAACGTTATCTAGCAGCGCGACCACTTAAACAGCATATTTAAGTGCATTTGCATAAAAATTACACCATCAAGTGGTTTCAACACGCTATTATAAAACTATCAAACATATAGGAGTCAAGAAAAATAATGGTAATTTTATTGCAGATAAAACAAATAAATTGTTTTTTAAATATATTATTTTAGGAAAATTTTCATTCTAAAGATCATCCATATTATGATAAAATCATAAAGCAAAGATCAATTATAAACAAATCAATTATTAAAATGAAAATATGTTATTCTATTAATAGCATTCATTTGCTTCTAAAGTAAGATTAGATTTATTCCTGCTAAACAATAACTAGCTGATCTATGCTTTCAATATAGATGGTCATATTCAGCCTAGAATGTCATATTCACAGTGCTCAAATTTGTCAGCTAAGATTAATTAAAAGAAAAGGATAAAATTTGATAATGGATAGTTTTTTTTTTTTTTTAAATACAAATTTATTCAAAAAGGTTAACTGGATTTACAATGAAAACCGATACATAGTTGCATGTCACCAATCAGAGAGCACAATGTATATCTTGGACTGCATAGTCATGCAGTAGGTTATTTAATTCCATTAAGGTTTTTTAATGAGAGTCCAACCATAGATTCAAATCAAATTATCCCTGCACAATACTGTGGAAACATGGCCTCCCAGTAGTAGCCCCCATCGGAACAAGCTCAATCATTCGAAAGCACTATTTGAACCCATCTGTTTTAATGCAAATGGTCAGGTGACAATAGATGATCTCTGGTTTCAATTTGTTGGAGAAGCTTGACAAAAATGTCCAGATCTGTGATGTCTGATGTTCTAAAGATCACCTTATATCACGTCAGCCAGACTGCAAATGTCAGAAAGTTTTGATCATTTGAACTATTGTTTCAAATTTTATTACATTTTCCTTTTCAAAGAATTAATATTTTTATACATACTTTAAACATAACAAATTTTATTTTTATTAATGCTCTGAGTTAATGAACCAAGTATTATATTTGCCATAAATTGTTAATATGCATACTAAATTTTTATTTACTCTTAATCATAAATAAAGTCATTTATTCTATTAAAAACAATGCATGAATATAATAAGAAAGATAGTGAAAGCTTTAATTATTTACCCATAGAAATCCCTGTGATTATAATTGCAATTAACTTTATAGTCAGTGTAATGTAAATTTAAATATAAGTATATATTTAAATTATAAATGTCTGTACTAAGTTGGAACTAAAATTAATTAAAAATAATAAAATGTATTAATGAATCATTATAAATGAGGTTAAAAACTAATGCTAAAAAGGCAAACTAAAATAACAAATATATTTAGTAGCAGAATGAATCATTATCTGCAATTGAATAGAAATTTAATGGAATCAATCTGTGTATTTAAAGCTCCTAGAATAAAATAAGAATAATGGATGATATGGAAAATACCAAAATAGAACATAATTCACATAAATAAAGGAAAGATGTATTTTGAGGATAAAAATAAATGCCCTCTGTAATTTATTATATCATTGAAGTAATAGTGTGATATTAAAAACAAATAATGAAAACTAAAGCTTTTAGGGAGAGTTTACGTAGAAATGAAGGATACATATTTCCTACAAAATATTAGCTGTACTGAAGTAACAGATAAGATGAATATAATTTTTTTTATATTCAGGTTTCTAAAAATAAATTAAAAAAATTAAAAAGGATTGTAAGTAACTATGTTATTGTAAAAAATGATTAAAAAGTATAATAACATCATGTGTTCAAAACAAAACATTAGATATAAGATACATGAATACCTATGATAATATATAAAAGATGAATGAACAGTAGTAAACACTTAGGTCATTGGTATAACTATTTATTAGTAAAAAAAAATTGTAATTTAATTTTCAATTAAAAGATTAAAAGAACGGACTATTTAGACAAAAAGGTGAATAAAAAATGTGCCACCGATATTTTAATTAACATTAAGATTTCCCAAGACAATGAATTTTAATATAATACCCACTAACCCTGGGAAAAAAATAATCTTAAAATTTATAATACTTATCATCATAGCAATCAACACAGAATTCTACAAACTTTTCTTTTTTATTGATCTATTCTTAAGGTACTATTTCTTTCATTAAGATAATCAATCCACTACTTTCAGCTCTCTTTTTTTTAATATTTTCCACAGGATCTTAAAATATATCCTATATAATTTCTCAATATTTTAAAATATGTCCAATTTATTTTCTAGTACTGAATTATCATAATAGATATTTGTTTTAATCCAAATGCTACATAAAACTTTTTTTTTTCCATGTGTCATAGCATCGGCCGCGAACCCACAACTGTCTGCAACCAACTACTTGCTAGGCGGCTGCGATACCTCTCGGCTAACAACGCAAGACTACATAAAACTTTACAGGTTTTTATTACGAAACAAGGAAATCTCGCACTAATTTTACTTTTCATTTTATAATTCACCCACTCATTTTTTTTTTTTGGGGGGGATACATATAATATTAATACTTTATCTATTAATTTTTTTATTATTTATCTTTTTGTTTTAAACACCATGCACTAATTTTGGTAATAAATTTTCATTTCAAAGATTTTGAATTCAGATTATAAAGTAAAATGATAAACACAAACCTAGATATCAAATTGATAAAAGTAGAATTTTATTTGTTTTATTCAATAGTGATGAACAGTTGATCACAGTGTAACATTCAATGTGATTATTACGTTTTTAAACATTTATTCTATTGCTATGCAGAAAGCAATTGAAAACTAATGAATTACTACTAGTTACCAGAAATACATTTTTTAAATCATCAGAAATGAAGAAACAGCCAATGAAGTTGAAGAAGTTTTAGTGAGAAAACAGTGATTAGAGTACACAAAAGTCTTTTTTGCTTAACCTCACAATTAATCCAAAATATCACAGTTATAAACCCAAAAACTTATACTTTGCTCTATCATTAATAATTAATTCTGTTGGGAAAGATATGTTGCTGCAGTTCCTTTTTTCATTTCAAAGGAAAATTGCAAATACTTTTTTTTTATGGAATCAATAATTAAAATCTTAGTTATTAATTTAGATTACTATAAAAGATATAAATTAGTATAATATTTATTATTGAAATTTTAAATTATAATTTAATAGTTACAGATTATTTTGATAGTAATTATAAATTCATAACAATATTAGTAAACATTCTTTTTTATATATAAAACTTTATTAATAACTGTTTGACTTTAATGATGTATAACCCAAATTTGAAGACTGGTATATTGTAATACAATATCAATTCACCTCAAAATAGGTTACTTCTAGACATGTATGCTATACCTAAATTTAAACTGTTTTATCTAAAATATTTTATAATATTTATAATTCTTAAACTCTTAAATTTATTACTCTTAAATCATCTATTTAAGCAAATTTATTACAGATCAACTTTATCTAGTATCCATTTTCTTATTATAAAATTATTAGAATAAA
The DNA here is from genome assembly GCA_028023455.1 of Epiperipatus broadwayi. Taxonomy (NCBI): domain Eukaryota; kingdom Metazoa; phylum Onychophora; class Udeonychophora; order Euonychophora; family Peripatidae; genus Epiperipatus; species Epiperipatus broadwayi. The sequence continues at coordinate 18,883 of JAQFVV010001586.1, read as the reverse complement.
AATTATTTACATTTTTTTTCTAATATTGTATAAATTCTATTACATTAAAACCTAATCGATTTTTTAAAAAAGATGTATGGATATATGCATATATATATAAATTTTAAATCAAACATAACTCAATGTATGTATATTATATGTGTGTACATATATATATCTTTTTATCTATGTTTAATTCTCTCCCTGGTTTTATCTTAGCAATTACTAATTGTATTTGTTATAATAAAACTTGGCAAAAAAAATACGCTTCCCGGCCGATGCTATGACACATGAAATATATATATATATATCTGTATATTTTTAATACAAGCTTATCCAGATCTTTTTTTTTTTTTCAAGTTTTAATAAAATTTAGGATTATTTTTTTGAGGTAGCTGGTCTAAAGCTATCCAAGACAAACAGCCGATATTGGTTGATAAATTACTATTTAATTATTATTGATAAGAAGGTACAATATGGGGAAAACATTTAAAACCCAGGATTTTTTTTTCAAGACTACGTAATAATGTCGTCTTCTTCACCGTTCCTTTATAGAAAGCGTTGTCTGTAGTAAGCTATTTAAAAACTATTTTACCGTGTACTTATACATATATTTAAGTAAATTTCCATATATATATAATAAAGTTATTAATATGCTGTTGACTGTATTTAACTTTCTTACAAATTATTTATTTTTGACCAATTTGGTCCTATCTTTTTGAATGTACTAATTTATTTTTTGAAATTTATAAAATAATATTGCACTACACTCTTTTAATTTTGCTTATAAAACTTCAACAATTATTAATAAAATATTTATTGTATATATGTTTAAAAAACAACGAATTTACATATATATTTAAATATATATTTTTAAAATGATAATATCAAAATCTTCACGATCTATTTCTTTTGATTAATTATTTTTCACATGAAAGTTGTATTCTTTGACATTTTCAGCCTTTTGGACAAATTATCCTTAGCAAAACTGTAACTTCTAAAAGCAGCCTGCCATTTAATTCCTATTTATTGATAATCCATTTTCAAAGTGTGGATGATGTGGGAGGGAGGTGATGAAGATCAACCAGGCTATTATTCTCAACTTGTCATTTCCTTGTCTGAACTCATCCCTTAGTCTTCAATGAAGCAAAGAGTATGAGGAATGTTAACAAGTACCTACAGCAAGAAGAAGTGACTCATCTTTACGACCAGCAAACACCAAAATGTAAATGATGAACCAGCAACTTTATTTTTGATGGGATGTTATAAAGAAGATTCACAGCTAATAAAGGTGGCTGATTGTCAGTTCTCAATGGAAACAAGCATTAATGATTAAACTGTGACAATTTTCAGTTCTAAGCTTTCTGGTGAGAAAGGGATATTAAATTTGCAGACAGATCAATTGAAATTTTAATTTATTTTTGATAAAAGATTCATCACACAAAGATGTTAATCTTATCCTATATAATCAAGACCATAATTTTTTAAAAAATTTAAAGCAAGTAAGCCAAATTATTTGTAAGCCTTAATTGCATAAATTTTTTATATGAAAGAATGAAGTTGTAAAGCAGAAAGGGAGAAGAATAAAGAAAGTTGTTTGAAGTAGCAGAAGTATTTATTTATTGGTTTAAATATGAACAATGGGGCTTTATTTAATATATAGTCAATGCGAATTTTATATCACAACTTGCATTTAAAATTAATTTTCATTTTAAAAATACCGCGTAATTAGTAATTTACAATTTTGACAAAAGTTAAAAACATCTACATTATTCGTTTACGTATTCGTCGGATTGTTTTTTTTAACGTAGGTGTGTCTTGTTAACAGCTGTTATGAGATCAAACTTTTCTTGAAATTTATATCTGAGAATGACTAATTCACAGAATTATTAATTTTTAAACAGATTTTTTACTTAGGGCATTATTTTAATTGTTTAAAAAATCAATGATAAATAATGATTTATCAAAATCTTAAATTTATGCTACTTTATGAATTATAACTAAGCAGTTATTCATCTACGTTTTATTTTATTCATTTAGTTTTCTTACTTTTTGCTGTTTTTTTTCTTTTCGAAAGACAAGTTTATAATTTAGAAAAGTTTTAATTAAATGAAAATAAAAGAATTAGTGAAATAGATTATTTAAAAATGACTGGTAAAATATTAAATATTATGGAAATGTGTGTGTGTGTATGTATATGAGTAACTTTCTGGCAAAGGGTTATATTATTAAATAAGAAGCACTTTTTAATTTTAAGGCAAGATTTATTATTATCACATAGAATACAACAATTATATAGACAATTAATACTTGTTTAAATGTCATTTTTGAAGAGTACAATTATAATTTTCGAAATATTATATAAATGAAACACACAAGCTTGTTATATACCTGTGTTTATATATGTAATATATAGGGTATATGAGCACAGACTTTCACACGACCCACCACTCTCCACACTATCTCATACTACTGATACACTTGAACACATATATGTTGAAAAGATAAATGATCACCAATATACGTATTTCATGATAAACCAGCAATCATCAGTTGATCCAGATTACCATCTCTACACATATATGCTACAAGTACTCAGATATATATTAAGATAGACAATCCTCATACTCTAATGGACAGGCTTCACTCTACTCCACCCTCCAACTCTTCAATCGTCCATCCAATTGAAAATCTGATGGTGGAATGCTCAAAGGCCACCCTGAGGCCCAGATTCTTGTCACACCCATGTTGACCTAAGATCAATCTGACCCCTCATGTACAGGACATAATCCACTTAATACATGTCATATTGATCTTAGGTCAACATGGGTGTGACAAGAATCTCAGCTTCAGGGTGGCCTTTGAGCATTCCACCATCAGATTTTTAATTGGATGGACGGTTGAAGAGTTGGAGGGTGGAGTAGATTGAAGCCTGACCACTAGAGTACAAGGATTGGCTATCTTAATATATATCTGAGTACTTGTAGCATATATGTGTAGAGATGGTAATCTGGATCAACTGATGATTGCTAGTTTAGCATGAAATACATATATTGGTGATTATTTATCTTTTCAACATATATGTGTTCAAGTGTATCAGTAGTATGAGATAGTGTGGAAAGTGGTGGGTCGTGTGAAAGTCTGAAATATTATATAATAAAAAATACTTCTGTATATTGGTTACATATTTGAGAATTAAATAATTTTTACAAAAGTAATATCTGCATGAAAAGAAAAAAAGCTCAGTTCGTATGTTAAATCTTGTAATTACAGAGGTGCTAGTAAGGAAGCCTGTTGTCTGATTTTATTTTAATAAATTTATTTAACATAAATAATTGAAGTTTTCAAGATGTAGGATTGAAAAAGTGATATCTTAAAAACCAAAGGATGAAAAGGTTGAAGGTGGTTATTGTAATATTTGGGATAGCTCCCTACATACAACATTAATTAGTCAATGATTATAATAGTAATTCTAAGGAAGGACACCAAAAAATAAAGTCAGTTTCTTCCTGTTTTCTATACAAAAGGCAGATCACTTCAGTGTTTCACCAGTCATTATTCTTCAAATGGAATTATTAATACATAGAACTCTTAAATTTGTTTTAAGAAATGCAAGTATTTCAATTCCAAATATCAGAGTTTTTTTTTTTTACAATATAAATGACAAGTGAATGTGTGGATGGATTTAGGTATATCAAATTCAGAATTATTATCTAGTATGTATATATATATATCTCCCAATATTGGATTTTTTTAGAAAGGAAAAATATAAGTCATATGTTTGTAGACTAAAGTAGAATAGATCTTTTATCAATTTATTTTAATCAGGAGTGAAGTATCAATATGTGAAATAAGAGTGAATGTTTGTATTTTGGAATAGAATGCCATAATTTTGTAAATTTCATTAGTTAAACTAGAAATCAAAAGACAGATATTCAATGTACTGATAAACCATTAACCTTGAAATATTTTTTGCTTTTTTTTAAATTTAATTATTGTTGATTTTTCGTTCCATATAATTTTATTATATAATGGATTGATTTTTTTAAATAAACGAACGCAAATATTTATTTATAGATGATTTAAGGAAATAACAGAGTGCTTAGAATGGACACTTTTGCATTAATAGAGAAGTAGATTTTAGAAAAGGAATGTGTGCTGTTATCACCTAAAACTAAAGTGTCTTAATATATTATATAAATAGAAAACGTAAGCATTTATGAAGAGGGAAATTGTGGACTGATGGTATTTCATTTCTATTAAGGATTGCTACATGTGGATGATTTATTTTTATTAAAAGTAAAGAAGTAATTAGTGAATTACTTTTCCAATATGGAATAACATGAGAAGAAATGATTTCTGGAAAATAAAGTTAACCAAGTCAATCATATAAATTATATGGTTAAGTGACTTATCAAAAAATATATATGTTTATACCAGATAATTTATTTTATATTCCTAGAAAAAATAGGATTATGTAGATAATGAAGAATAAATAATTTAAAGAAAAAAATAAGGAATTTAATTATGACTTGACAATCTTGGAGACATCTGATCATTTAAAGCAGTAGTCTTCAACATTTTTACACCTGCGGACCTGCAAAAATAAGGATAAGATTTCACAGACTGGCAGAAGTTTACAGATAAATTTTCTTAAAGATGTAACCTGCTTAGCCTTAGATAAGCATAATTATTATAACTGACCAAAACAGCACACTAGTTATTGTGTATTGTACCTTCACATGCTGAACACTCTTTCTCGAGTTGCACAGTTATACTGCTACAGAAAACAGTACAATAACAATCATTCTCATTAATGTGCTTGCATTTCTATGTTTATTATTTCATTGTTAAAACATGCAAGAATAAAATGTTATTCACCTGAATGTTGGGAAATATCACAGCTAGTGTAATTACATGACAATGATTATGATAAATGTAATATCTGTATTCAGTGTCAAATATACAAAATGAAGTTATATATATATGAATGATGTCTTTTGATAGTAGTAAGGGCAAAATAGAAATTGCATAATTAAAATCACCATACAGTAAAAAAAAGTCGCCATATTTTAAATCTGAAAAAATAAAACGAAATGTGTAAAAGTCTGAAGTTTTGATGTTATTGTACTTTTTTGTAGTAGTGTGTTGAAAGGATAAAAAATGTAACTAATAGGAAAAGTTTTTTTTAAAAAATGGCAAAATAGACATTGTGTAATAGAAATAAAGCCCTGAAAAAAGGTAAGATGGGGTGGCCTTTTCCGAGGTCCCATCTTAAGAAGAAGATGCAGCAAAACGTTAAACATTGAATGTGAAGTTAAGGTATCTAATCTGCCAAGTGAAAGTAGAATATTAATTATTACAAAAGTAGGGGCAAGAGCCCAGTCAGTATTACTATCATGAGCCAATTCTAATGACGCTATATAAAATCAAGCGACATTAAGGGAACAAATAAAATATAATAAAACTCTGGTTTATAGGTTTCATTATATATATATATATATATAATTTATTACCGGGGAGGGGAAAGTATATTTGATTGACTGGCCAAATAATTTCTAAATATACTTTCGTATTATTAAGACCAGTACATTGCACTATTTAGAAATATCAATAAGATGAAAATTTAATAGCAGGCCACACTACTTTTAAAATTAAATAAAATTATAGGAATTCGAACCAGAAAGCATCGATAAAGTTATTAAGAAAATATCTATGGGGAAGATATTTGCAATTATATCTCCACATATTTATTATGTTAAATGCTCACTGCTTCAAGGCATTGGCATATAAATAAGAATAACAGTAAAGAAATATTATAGGCACAGCCACAGTGATTGACTAAGAAATTTGCATAGGTTACATATAGTTTAATTAAGATATAGACAAGTTATACAAATGAAATAATATTTACTTAAATGAGAATTGATAATAAAACATTTATAGGAGTTTAAAAAAAATTACATTATTTTATAGTTTGCTAGCTTTAAACTTTGAAGTGGAAATTTTTAATTTAGAAATAGTTCATTAACACAGAGCTCTGAGAAAATGGATTGGCATTACTGATTAATTAGTTGCTGGTCTGTATAAGCAGGTGTTGGCTTTCAGGTAATATGGTCTTCTTTAGCAGGCATAGCTGGACAGTTTCTTGTGGCAGCTCAGTGGTTGAAACATTGGCTAGCAGTGATCGCACCATTCTTTCATTGAGTTTAGAAGCAGCCGTCACCTTTCTCTTGTCAGATCTTTCAAAGATCGATCTGACATAGATTCAGCATGGCGACACCCTTCTAAAATTAATGACCTCTCTCTACAAGCTTAAAATTGACCCTATTTTACTTTTACTAGAAAAGAACCTGTTTCGCCTGGAAACCCATTAACTCTATCTAAAATATCACACTAAAATGTAACATTTCTCAATTTGATCAAACATACTTTTATTTAGGCTTCCATGATGCTGCAAATTTTTTCCCAGGTGTCAAAATAGTTTTGCTAAAGCAATTTTTAATGAATATTTTTGCTACAAATAAATCTGAGTATAGCAATTATCAACTTTCAAAATTTAATTTAATCCCAGGTGCGGTGGACTTAAATGCAAATCTGTTTATCACCAACTTTTTATTTTTAACTAAAAACTTTTTGCTCTTTTACAAAAATAAAATCTCACCACTCTATATACATTATTATATAAGGTGAATCATACATCCACATACAAATTTATATTTACTAAAGTTAATAAATTGACATTTCTACTATTTCAAAATTATAACATTAAATTTTATAAATAAATGATTTATCATTATACTCGCTGTAACAACTACTAGCCTATTGAAGCTGAAAATCTGCCCTGCAGATTTGTGCTTTACCTAATGCCAATTATATAGTCACTAGAACTGGTTTGAACCCAAATTATATATATTTAATAGACAGTGATATATATAGTGAGATGTATGGATACACAAACATTTAGTTTGTTTGCCCATTCAACTTATACACATGTATGTGCATATGAAAAGTAACATTTGAAAGTTATAAAATTTTATAATTTTATTTCAATAACTTTCTAACCAATTTATGTTATATATAAAACAATTTATATTATATATATTTTGTAAACTTATATCTTGCATGTAGTAATTTATATAAAAATAGAATGGTCAATTAAGAGGCAAACTGCAGTATTTTTGAAAATTTATTGCTGTTAATTTGGGTAAAATAAAAATTGTCATTTGAGAGATGAACTGCGGTAGTTTTGGAAGTTTATTGCTCTAATTTATGGAGAAATAAAATTGTCATTTAGAAGACAAACCATGGTAGTTGCGAAATTTTAATGCTAGTAATTTGTGTAAGTTTAACTAATATTTAAGAATAAAGCTATGCAATTAGTTTTATTTTAAAATTTTGTGGAACTTTGTATCATTCTTAAAATACACACAAGGTCATAGATGCCAGAGGTTCTTAATTATTTTATCTGGTCATTTATTGCTCTGATCTTTTTCATTCCTGCAGCGGCTGATTCTTTAATGTGTACTTGTATAAATAGCTAAAATTTTATATTTTCTGGTCTGCTTTTTGTTTTGTGCTCCAGTTGGAGATATACATCACCCAAGTTTGTGTTGTGCAGAAAAATCATGGAGGGGTAAAGAAAATCATCCATGCCTGCCTCTGGGAGGCCCATCTAGCTCACTGTGCTCGGTTAGAAACATCCAAAGCGAATATGCGAACTTTCTAGAAATGTGAGCTTGAAAGACTCTTCAATCTCTGCCAAGGTCTGTTTCAAACTCAAGCTATCCCACGATCATGATCCACTGATACCTACATTGTCTTGTCTTCAAGCCCAAGGTAATATCTATCTTGCCACCAATTATGAACTCTGAATTAATAAATTATCCTAATTCTAAACTATATTGTACACCGTGTCTTCCTTACTTAATTTTAAATCTGTTATATAAATACTAATAATGTCTGCGATTTATTATAATATTTTGTTTTGACTATATTGTATGCCTTTCTTTCCTTCTTAATTTTAAAGCTGTTATATAAATGCTAATAATGTCTGTGCGATTTATTATAATGCTATATCAATTTTCTGTTTTGGTGTGGCAATGTAGAATTAATTGACTGTTTTTATTTTATTATTCTAATTCATTTTGATATGCCAAGAAAGTATACAATCTAGTGAGTGAACTTACCCCTCCCCCCACAATAGTTTTCTCCTATTAAACTAAGGAGACTTAAATTTCCTTTAAAGTTTGTTATTATAAACTCGCTCAATTTTATACCAATTATTTTTGATACTTTTATTCTTTAAATGACTGACAGGTCTTGATATTTACCTTGAGTTATTACACTTAACTACAAAATTTAACCCTCATCTCATCATTAAAGTTATTATCATCTTAACTAATTAAATCTCACTAACAGTGAATTTAATATGTAATTTCTAATTTTATTTTAGTAATAAATAATAACATGAAAGGTTTGTATTTTGTAAGTAGTAATCACAGTTATCTGTGCAATGATTGCCAGTAAAAATATGGAGATATTTCCGAGGTGTGGGAGAGAGCAATTTAATCCTTTTTAGTCTTTATTCTGACCCCCTTTATGTGCGCTTATTGATCGTTACTAACTGCCTGGGATGGTTTGCATTTAAGCATTCCATTACACAGGAGAGCATCTTATAAGAGTCAAGTGTTTATTAATTTAGCATGGTTGTTAGTAACACAAACTATTTATATGTTCTGGGCATTATAAGTGTATCATTGTAATCATTATTTATAATTTTCATTCTTTGTCATTTATTTTGGGATCTTCGGAATGATGAATCACACTATTCATCATCCCTCCAAAAGTAAATGCATTTCCTACTCTGGGATCTTCTCCAGGCACCCCCAATGAATCAGTGTATGGGAAACATATGGATGAACTGTCCCAACACCCACTTGTGCCATTACTCTTCTGAAATATGACCTTGGCCATCGTGCAGGCATACTTCTTTTCATGCCAATATGACAAAGCCACTCAAGAGCATCATAAATGATTGCCCCTCTAGATATGATTGTAAATGATAATGTAATACTGCCTTATTATTATTACTATTATTAAGTTTTCTAATTACCTGCAACACTTTTTATTAGTCATAATTGCATGTCATTCACCATCCATTCATTTTAATTGCTAAGTCAGATTATGCATTACAGCTTCTTTTATGGTGAATAGTTTTGCTCCCACACATCTGAGTGATCTCCTAAATACCACCCGACCCAAAATCTTTATTCATATGTGTAATGACCAATACAACTCTTTAGTATGAATCTATAGTATAATAAATGAGGGTTAAATTACAAGGTACTATTGGTTACCTAATTGATTTACTTGATTCTTAGTATATTAACCGCACCATATTATATCTGAGCAACCACAGAAATTACCCTTGTTTTAGATATGTAATAATTGCACTAATTAACTTTGTGTAGTAACACTTTATGCATTTATATAAATTCTCTGATTTATTGATTCATCCCTAAAGTGCATGATTGCAAATCAAACCACAACCAATTTGTAACTATCATTGCCCAGACATTCTATACAGCTATTTTATTATTACCATATTTAATTGTTCAATAAATATATATTATTTTCTATATTCTCGCATTTGTTATTCATTGCCCAAATCTCTCGTATGACTGTGTAAGTTAAATTAAATTATTTCCAGTTGAATGAAAGATTTTATTGGTATTATTAATTAACTCCCTTTATTTAAAGTTGCCTTGAATGATATTAAGTATCTGATTATTAATCTATTAAAGAATAGCTTATCCCACTCTTTAAGTAGTATAGTTTGTAATAATCATTGGCTAATTATTTAAAAATTATCGATTTCCAAGTTACTTTGCTCACCCTGTTCTCATTGCTGGGCATGGAGTAACTTAAAGCTTGCTAGTATCCTCAAGAGCATTGTCCATATAGTCAGAGGCCCTGGAGCATGAGCAAATAGGTTAGCGTTTAGTACTGTTCCAGATCTGTGTATCTCGTACATTGCTAAATTGCTATAGTTTGCTTGGATTCTAGGTCTTGTTGAATGAACACATGATTTTGACTGTACACTATGTATGTACAGCATTTATTCATATGTGCATATATAATGCTGTGCACCCATTCATGATAGAAGTGTTTATACATTTATTTATTAAAATATTCATTTTAATAGGGTTTGAACCTAGCACAGATAGATTTGGTAGTTAAATTGAAAGGTGCAATGAGAAGGGTTTGAACCTGTCCATTGCATATCACTGAACTTGCAAAACAAAAAATAAAAATAAAAAAAAAGATTTTACTTAGGGTAAAAAAAAAAATTCTACAGTCATGAACATCGGGATCATTATTATGATGAAGTCTTGATGATAAAAAAAAAAACTTACAGTACTATTTCCACACAAAATGCAAGCAAGATTACTTTAACTTTTTTTTTCTAAAAAAACATGCTTAAAATATTTATTTTGAAGCTGCTATATATAACATACATTTTTGATATCCAAACGGATATCTGACAAAGTTAGTGGGGTTGGGGAGGTTAGTTTAGTAATTATTATATACAAATATAAATACATAGGGGGAAGGGGACAGATCCTTGAGGTCATCATAATCACTCCCTCCAGATAGTATGTGGGAGGTTTTTTGTACACCCCAAGAATCATCACACTTTTTTTCCGACTTTACCCACTTTATTTTGTTTCTCCATCCAGTCTATTACTTCTCTTAGTTTATATTAAAAGCCTATTCACTATGTTATTATTTTATTTTATAGATGACCAGCATTTTAAAATTAAGCACTAAAATTATAGAAATATTAGAATAAAATTTACATTATCGAGATGCCCTAATTAATCCTCTTTCAAACAATATTTTTTTTTAATCAATAAATTTAAATATTCATTCATGACTGTACCATTTAAGTGATTTTTAAGATCTGTGCTAGTTTTAATATTCCTAACTTTGCACTTCAACTTGCCCTGCTGGTTTCGTTCTCATTTCCAATCCAATTCATAATAGTAAGTTTTTAAAACAATGGGTCCCCCCTTTTATTTATTTTAAAATTCTGTCTCTACTCTTAGTGATGAATTTATATGATGATGATTCGTTGCCTATACAAAAACACCCTCAGGTCCAGTCACCAATGAGCAGGAAAGCTTACACAAAATGTTTAATAAATCCTCTTAAAATTTTACTATGCATTAACTCAAGTAATTTTATATAATAAAATACACTTCCGACAATGGCAGCATTAAACATGAAGAAAATTTTTCTTTTTACTTAAATATATAAAAAAAAACATTTTAAATAAAATGATTGTTATCTGGGTTTCCGGGTGTGTGAGGGTATATATCAAAACCTCACATTATAGGTGACAATCATGGGGAAAATCTTATATATTTTACTCAGGGTCATATTTTATTATTCGGCCCACATTGCAGCACCAGACACAGGAAAAAAATACTATGTAATGGTCAAGTTTTGTACATTCATGTAATGTAATGGTCAGAAAACGTGTGACTCGTAAACATAGTGCAGAATTCGACCACCATACAGAACAGCAGCACCATCGAATAGCGAAGCCACCCGTGGTACTGAGTTCGAACATAGTTTATCGGTTCCACAATACAATCCATGAAACAACGCATCTGATGCAACATTAGTAAATATTTCCTTAGGCACGATGGTCAGGGATATGCAAGAGACTCATGATTTTATTCTCGAGTTAGCCAATAACCAAACTAATATTAATTAAACATTCATATTTACATAATCGAGGAATATTTACATAATCGAGGAAATATTATATAGAATGGGTATCGAATAAATGAAACGTAAATGCAGACATATAGTTTAAAATTATTTATTAAACATTTTAATAAAACAATCTAATAATATTTTATGGACTAACAGCCTCAGTAGCGGGATTTGCGACATGATTATATTTTAAAGAATACATTTATTTATTTAGACATTATTTTATATTGAGGATTTCAGTAGCGGTATTTCCGATACTGTAATGTTTACAAAAGGAATACATTTATTTGAAGGCGTAATCTAGCTACCTAAAATTCTCAAGTGAGTATTTCTAATGCATGCCTGGAGGGACTTATACCCTTTGCAATGCAAGAGTCTAAAGTATGGGTTATAAGAGTAATGGCAGACATATATTTATTTAATTAAAATATTTATTTATAACTAAGGGCAAACATTTATTTGAGAGTGAATTATGCAGATAATGCAGAGGCGGAGTGATATGTTTAGAATAATAAAACTAAGTAAAGGAACACGTGGTACGCTTTAGAAAGGCGATATGGAATGGCAGTATATTGAAACTGCAATGCCGCGAATGGGTTTATAAGAATGTCGAGCTGGTCTCTGCCTCGACCCGACGAAGTAAGGTGTCACATAAGCATAACCAGGGACAAGCAGTACATGTCGCAATTTGCCAGCTGGCTGCATGACAGGTCAAATCCTACGGGAGCATTCATTATGCCCGCTTGTGTAGGATGACTGGGGTTAATTTCAACCCTGAAGAATCCGGAAATTTCACGGCGGAATGGGTCATCGTGTCTCTAAAACATAACACATGTATACTGTATAAACGGTTATGATGAGATTTAAATAGATTTCTGACTTGGCCCTACATTACCAACATTTACTCAAGAACTCTGGCGACTCTCAAAGAAATGGGATTTTCTAGAATTATTCATTAGATTTAATAAATCCAATATATATAAACTGGGAGTTATTACAACTAATATGCCAGCCATTTGCGAAGTCGTAGACCCTGCATTACAATAAATGATGCATTGAATGCGTGTCGATTTATATGAAAGTGAAGTTATTAAGGAAATGAGAATGTCAGGCTGGTCTATGCCTCGGCCTGACGAAGTACATATTAATGAAAATGTGACATGCATTCACTGTTTCAAACGATCATAGATTTAAACTTTGAAAATTGAGATAATTATGAGCATGCAATAATTAAATAATAAATATAGATAAAATGTAGATTTTAAAAATACACACCCAAGATAGAATGAGGTAAGTTAGATTAGTAGAGAAATTTACACATTAAGTTAATTATTCAGTTTTAGTTATACATATGGTAGTTTTACATTTTATAATTTAGATAAGTAGTATGAAGAAGAGCTATAGCCTATTATTAGAGTACTCTAGAGTTTGAACACAGACAGGTACCTGTTTTATAAGAAGTTTTCTGATTCCATTAATTTAGCAGCAAAAAGTTCACAAGTGGCAAGTCTTTCTTGTATTTAGATATTCATTTAACTTCATGGCAGCAGCAGCTTTCTCATTCATTTCAGGCAGCAGATCTTCATGGTGAATTTATGATGGGCAAAGAAAGTTCGGCATCCGATAGGCCATCTCCCAATGGAGAATAATCTAGGTGCTTTACTCGGTTATACCTTGGCAGGAACAAATTATTTTATTATTTTTGGAGACTCAGTGATCGAGAGCAAAGCTAAAGTTTAAGTGAATGTCTCCAGCAAGTCTAAGATGGCCTCTTTTTTTATTTTGATCTCTCACATTTTTTGTTAAGATATTTTAGGTTCTACTTAATCTGCCCTGAGGATAATCAACACACTTTGTTGGTTTTTAATTAAAGAAAGCTGCCATTCTATTGTTTACACTTTACATTTACTAATTATACTTTGGGGAATTTTTCTTTAATTAATCTAATATCTATCATGACTGATGCTTTTCAATTTCAAAGACAAAAAGGGAACATAAGATTATTTTAACTTTTAATTAAATATTACATCAGATTTTTTTAGAATTATTATTAAACGAAATTTAAACAAAGCAATAAATACAAACTTTATAATGCAAAATAAATGATTAAAATTATACAAAATTATATAACTAAAAGAAATCTAAATTATATTATTTTATCCCTATTTATTGCATTTAATTTGAGATCGAAATGTGTGCGTGTTTATGCTGAATTCTACATATATTTATACATTTTTAATATTGTTACACACACAATTCGATATCAAAAAGTTTAAATTTGGGTGGGATAGACCGGTCAGTGAGAGACGACAGAAAAAGGTGAAACTTAAGATTCGAATACGAATCTTACTGTTTCATTTCCCCGTACTTCCCGTGAACAATTAAGGAAGAACAAAGGAGGCAAGAAAGAGAAAAAAAAATTTACATTACATAATTGAAAGACGAAAAGAAAAAAAATTATTATTGTTTTTACAGATATTGAAATAGAGAAAGCAGAGATTACATGAAGCAATGAACAATTTATATACCCGGATCTAGAATTTAGTTTAATTAAAATGGCCTAATTTGGCCATGTCTGGTTAAAATCATAGTAATAATTAGTTAAACTGAATGTATATATATATAAAATTCTTAGAATAGGATTAGTTAGTATAATATAAAAAAATTTTAAGAGTAATAGTAATTAAAACAATAATATATATATATAAATAAAATTTCTATCTAAAACCCTACTTGACTAAAGTACAATCCATTCAACCAAGTTCATTATATCAAGTTTGTTTTAATATTCTCATATACGTTTAATCCGTCCTAAGAGTCTAATATTTTTACAACCCCGGGTCAGGTGGATAATACCAATCTCTCATCATCGATGACTGCGGCCTTGGGTTTTCTAATCTTTGCCTTTTATCGGGTGGTTCTTTGCCCAATAGTTAAAATCCAATGTAGTGAGAAATTCAATCATTTCTTCTATGTCTTTTATCCGACTGCCTGCCATTAATTGTTGGATGGTTAGCCTATGATGTGTGAATCTGAAAAGGCGAATGTTGTAAGGGATTTAAACCGGTTCGCTTGGCGGAGGAAAAACTGTGTGTGCATCTCTTGGGGTATTGTCCCATATTTTTCCTGGCAGAGTGTATTGTAGATACTGCTTTGATGCTCGTTGCTCCAGTAATGCTTCATTAAGGCATCTTTGTATTTTTCTATGGTTTTAGGCTTCCATCTCACCATATTCCACCAGTCCTTGGAAGATCCCTGTAAATGGTAACTGGCTATCGCTATCTGCTCATCTGGCCCTGTCTTATGAACTTGGAAGAACTTTTGCAAGCTCTCTAAGTGGGCTTGAGGATTTTCTCCTATCTCCCTCATCTTGGCTAAATAGCTTTGGTGTCCAGTGTCCATCTTTATCTCTTCTTTAATGCTGCTTTCCTTCTCCGGTTCTTGTGGGCCTTCATCGGCTGGAATGAGGTTTCTTTGCTCATCACACTTTTTCATATTTACTATACTACCTGCTTGCCCTTCTACTATCATCGGTTCGTCTGATCTCTCTGACTTCCTTTCCTTTTCCATATCTTTAATCTCTTCTTCCTTTTTACTAGCTGGGGATATTCCAAAACGTTCCTTTATGGCTTCTAACTCTCTCCACATAATGTCTTTAAATTCCTGATATTCTCTAACTCTTCTCTTTTCTTCTTCTTGTCTCTGTTTTGATTCTTCATCTCTTCTTTTTTTCATTTCCTCCTCATACATTTTCTTCATTTCTTGCATATTCTGTCTGAGTATTTTCTCAATGAACTTGAAATTAAAGTTCATTGATCCTCTGTATTGTTGTGGAGCTTCCCTTCGCTCGGGTGTCAACTCCAAAGCTTCAGATAAATCTTCTTGCTGTATATCAATATTTTCTGATTCCATTTTATTAATATGATTTATTTATTTTATATCACTAGCATTTGACTACTCCCCACCGGTATATTGGCCCTATAACACTCTTTCGCTGCCCTCACCTACTCTACATTGCCCTATCTCTATATTGCTGCATTTAACATATATATTATAGCAAACTACTGGTTACGTGTATAATAAGCCACTGCTGTCTATGATATATATATTTGTACTTTAACAAAATATTTACTATTAACATATATAACAAGCTTCTGCTGTCTATGCTATATATATAACGGTGCTTTAATAAATTATTCAATGCTACCTGCTTTCTCATTTAGAGACTGATTACTTTTTTTTTTTGACATATATATATATAAAAAAATATTTCATTAGATCCGAGTATTTTCGTTCCTTCTTAACTTACACACACATCCCTGCTTTCCTTAAATTTGTTATTATGCCTGCTGTCCTTTCATTTACTTGACCCACATTATTTCACTCGATTTACTTTTTTTTTCATTATTTTTATCAAAACAAAATCGTATATATATAGATTAATTAGCTAACTCGAGTAACGAACGCTAAAAGAAATTTATTTGCATTATATTTTGCTCAGGGTATATATGGGTTTTTTGTATCGAAAGCTCCATGTTGGAAAGCACCAAATGCTAAAAAAAAAATTTAACTATGTAACGGTCAGAAAACATGTGACTCGTAAACATAGTACAGAATTCGACTACCATACAGAACAGCAGCACCATCGAGTAGCGAACCAGCCACCCGTGGTACTGAGTTCGAACATAGTTTATCGGTTCCACAATACAATCCACGAAACAACACATCTGATGTGACATTAGTAAATATTTCCTTAGGCACGGTGGTCAGGGATATGCAAGAGACTCATGATTTTATTCTCGAGTTAGCCAATAACCAAACTAATATTAATTAAACATTCATATTTACATAATCGAGGAAATATTATATAGAATGGGTATCGAATAAATGAAACATAAATGCAGACATATAGTTTAAAATTATTTATTAAACATTTTAATAAAACAATCTAATAATATTTTATGGACTAACAGCTTCAGTAGTGGGATTTGCAACATGATTATATTTTAAAGAATACATTTATTTATTTAGACATTATTTTATATTGAGGATTTCAGTAGCGGTATTTCCGATACTGTAATGTTTACAAAAGGTATACATTTATTTGAAGGCGTAATCTAGCTACCTAAAATTCTCGAGTGAGTATTTCTAATGCATGCCTGGAGGGACTTATACCTTTGCAATGCAAGAGTCTAAAGTATGGGTTATAAGAGTAATGGCAGACATATATTTATTTAATTAAAATATTTATTTATAACTAAGGGCAAACATTTATTTGAGAGTGAATTATGCAGATAATGCAGAGGTGGAGTGATATGTTTAGAATAATAAAACTAAGTAAAGGAACACGTGGTACGCTTTAGAAAGGCGATATGGAATGGCAATATATTGAAACTGCAATGCCGCGAATGGGTTTATAAGAATGTCGGGCTGGTCTCTGCCTCGACCCGACGAAGTAAGGTGTCACATATGCATAACCAGGGACAAGCGGTATGTGTCACAATTTGCCAGCTGGCTGCATGACAGGTCAAATCCTATGGGAGCATTCATTATGCCCGCTTGTGTAGGACGACTGGGGTTAATTTCAACCCTGAAGAATCCGGAAATTTCATGGCGGAATGGGTCATCGCATCTCTAAAACGTAACACATGTATACTGTATAAACGGTTATGATGAGATTTAAATAGATTTCTGACTTGGCCCTACATTACCAACATTTACTCAAGAACTCTGGCGACTCTCAAAGAAATGGGATTTTCTAGAATTATTCATTAGATTTAATAAATCCAATATATATAAACTGGGAGTTGTTACAACTAATATGCCACCCATTTGCGAAGTCGTAGACCCTGCATTACAATAAATGATGCACTGAATGCGTGTCGATTTATATGAAAGTGAAGTTATTAAGGAAATGAGAATGTCAGGCTGTGTTATGCCTCGGCCCGACGAAGTACATATTAATGAAAATGTGAAATGCATTCACTGTTTCAAACGATCATAGATTTAAACTTTGAAAATTGAGATAATTATGAGTATGCAATAATTAAATAATAAATATAGATAAAATGTAGATTTTAAAAATACACACCCAAGATAGAATGAGGTAAGCTAGATTAGTAGAGAAATTTACACATTAAGTTAATTATTCAGTTTTAGTTATACATATGGTAGTTTTACATTTTATAATTTAGATAAGTAGTATGAAGAAGAGCTATAGCCTATTATTAGAGTACTCTAGAGTTTGAACACAGACAGGTACCTGTTTTATAAGAAGTTTTCTGATTCCATTAATTTAGCAGCAAAAAGTTCACGAGTGGCAAGTCTTTCTTGTATTTAGATATTCATTTAATTTCATGGCAGCAGCAGCTTTCTCATTCATTTCAGGCAGCAGATCTTCATGGTGAATTTATGACAGGCAATGGAAAGTTCAGCATCCGATAGGCCATCTCCCGATGGAGAATAATCTAGGTGCTTTACTCGGTCATACCTTGGCAGGAACAAATTATTTTAGTATTTTTGGAGACTCAGTGATCGAGAGCAAAGCTAAAGTTTAAGTGAATGTCTCCAGCAAGTCTAAGATGGCCTCTTTTCTTACCTTGATCTCTCACATTTTTTGTTAAGATATTTTAGGTTCTACTTAATCTGCCCTGAGGATAATCAACGCATTTTGTTGGTTTTTAATTAAAGAAAGCTGCCGTTCTATTGTTTACATTTTACATTTACTAATTATACTTTGGGGAATTTTTCTTTAATTAATCTAATATCTATCACTGACCGATGCTTTTCAATTTCAAAGACAAAAAGGGAACATAAGATTATTTTAACTTTTAATTAAATATTACATCAGATTTTTTTAGAATTATTATTAAACGAAATTTAAACAAAGCAAGAAATACAAACTTTATAATGCAAAATAAATGATTAAAATTATACAAAATTATATAACTAAAAGAAATCTAAATTATATTATTTTATCCCTATTTATTGCATTTAATTTGAGATCGAAATGTGTGCGTGTTTATGCTGAATTCTACATATATTTATACATTTTTAATATTGTTACACACACAATTCGATATCAAAAAGTTTAAATTTGGGCAGGATAGACCGGTCA
>JAQFVV010001585.1:55000-59246 GCA_028023455.1 Epiperipatus broadwayi | reverse complement strand
TATATATATATAGTGTTTTAACAATTACACATTTCTTAGTTTGGGGATTGTGTTGGACATTAATGTCAATAATCTTTCTACCAACAATATATATATATATATAGAGTATGTATTTAAATATAGTCACATAAATTAATTATTGTTTGGTATATTATTTAATTATTCTTTACATTTACAATAAATAAATGAATACATTTTTCAGGCTTAAACTTGCATTTATATATGTAATATATGTGGGGTTCGAACTCAGACTTTCACACAACTCACCACTCTCAGTGCCATCTCATATTGCTGACCCACCTGATCACACACATGTTGAAAGGATAAATAATCATCAATATATGTATTTCATGCTAAACCAACAATCATCAGTTGGTCTAGATTACTTGTCCACACACACACACACACACACACATATATATATATATAATCAGTACTCAGCTTTATATTAAGATAGCCAATATTTAATACTTTAATGGACGGGCTTCAAACTATTCCAACTCACAACTCTTTAGCCTTCCATTTCATTGAAAATCTGATGATGGAACGTCCATTGCCCTTGTTAGTGCCAAGGTTGTCATCTTACCCATGTTGACATATTAGTCATTCTAACCCCTCATGTACAGGAGTATAATCCATTTATACATAGCAAGGGATGGGCAGACCTTAAGCCTGTACAATGTATTAACTTATATAAATAGTGTGTAAAAGGTTTGCCCATCCCTCGCATATGTATGTATAAATGGATTATTCTTCTGTACATGAGGGGTCAGAATGACTAATATGTCAACATGGGTAGGATGACAACCTTGGCACTAACAAGGGCTTTGAACGTTCCATCATCAGATTTTCAATGAAATTGAAGGCTAAAGAGTTGTGAGTTGGAATAGTTTGAAGCCTGTTCATTAAAGTATAAAGATTGGCTATTTTAATATAAAGATGAGTACTGATTATATATATATATATATATATATATGTGTGTGTGTGTGTGTGTGTGTGTGTGTGAGGATAGTAATCTACACCAACTGATAATTGCTGGTTTAACATGAAATACACATATTGGTGATTATTTATCTTTTCAACATGTGTATGATCAGGTGAGTCAGCTATATGAGATGGCACTGAGAGTGGTGGGTCGTGTGAAAGACTGAGTTCGAACCCCGAATAATTAAATGACTAACTCTTTGCTATCATTTTTTATATTGGAAACACCTTGGATTAATCTTAACACAAATCTTTGCTGAGACATGAATATCCCAATAAGTCAATAATCTATAATGTGTACTCAAATGTTATTTGGGGGTTAGTCTATGTTATAAGTTATAGAAATTGTGAAAATTTTATATACAAATGTTATCTCTTACTTATTGTTCTTCTTGGCGTTTATTACAATTAACTTTAATCATTCAAATAGCTTGCATCAACTTCACATTGTTAATGCTGTACATTAATGATTTTAGCTACAGGTACAAGTGCACAAATGTTATATATAAATGATACAAATTTAGTTTCGCATTTATTCAAATTTATTCCTATAGAAAATATTATTTAGGATTATTTTATATATGTGGTGATTCAATATGATAAACTTTATGGAAATTATCATAACACCCTTTATTACGTTTCCAAATATATATATATATATATATTATGTAACGAGCATCTCCGGATCGTTACAATATATATATATGTAATACTTGTATTATTTGGGGATCATTTTAGACATCAACGTCAACAATAAACTTATAAGTTATATGAATATTTTCACATGATATAAATAGATATTATTTTTATATACAAATGTAGTCTTTACCTTATTGTTCATCTTTACATTTATTATAATTCACTTTAATTCTTATAAAAGTGGATTTCTTATGTTTTTTTTTTAATAGCTGAAACTACAATTATAATTATTTTAATGTTCATGATTAAAATATTATTTATTTATTAATAAATAATATTATTATACTTTTGATTTAGAGGATTTCCATATCAGACAAATATCAGGACATAAAGATACTTTTAAAAAATCACTGCCTATAAAACAATAAATGTGATCCTCCCTTTGATTACCATTCATTATTTATAAGACAAGTTATTAAAAAAGGCAAACCTCTCTAGGCATATTGCTACTCAGGGATATTGGATGAGTAGTCACTAGATGGGAAATTTTGTGCACAAGCCTTCTGGCATCGATTGGTTACTCTGGCTTGCATTGAGTGGCGATACGTATAGAGAGTTTTGCCTGTTTTAATAACAATTAAAAGCAAGCATAAGAAGTGGTGATCATGTGATGTTTATTGGCATAAAATGAGTTATAATATAGAAATACAAGAATCACAAAAATTACTTTCTTTCTGCATTAAAAAAAGTTAATGTAATTTTGTAATTCCTATTCACATTATGGGAATTGCATTGTGCCTACAAAGCAATATCCTATTCTTCAAGACTGATTTAATAAATAATATTTCTGTGTATATATTTTGCAAATATATATATATATATATATATATATAATCATATTTTGGTATGATTTTTAAAATGAGTCTTAATGTACATTACTTTATTTAGAAACGACTACATCTACATTTACCACAGCTAATATTATATTATTTGTTTGATATTATATTTATGTAATTTGTTTACACATTCTATATGAGATAGTATTGTTGTTGTTTTTTTATACCTACACAGCAGTGTCACAAGCAATGTCCCTCGAACTACAATTTAGTAAATATATATTTGTTGTTCATTTTTCTTCTTACATGTTTTCAAATTATGTTTCTACCACAGTAATTTCCCATGAATATTTTATTTAATGGTTAATTCAATCATAGCAAATTTACTCCCATTTTAACACTTTCCATGATAAAAAATTCCAGTTGGCCCAGAGAAGTAAAACTCTAAACTTTTGATTCATCAATTACAGAATCAACAGTAAATATATATTTATCTTTTAATATTATATTCTTATTATTTTCATTTGTAAAAAGTATATTAAGAATTTGTCAGGTTATGAAAATAAACGAAAGCTTTTTTTTTAAAAGTAAATTTTTATTTATAATTATAAAAATATTCGATAGTGGAAAAAAAATCAAAAAAGATATTAGCAAATTACTGGGTGATGCAACGTCATTGATTTTCCTCCTCAATTTACGTTTTATAAAAGTTAAAAAATTTTGAATAAAATTTTATCATATTTCTAAAAATAATTATATTTTCAGCATATATTACCAAAATATACATTATAATATGTAAATAAATGCCAGAAAAATATTTTAAAACATTAATTTTTATTAGAAAAATCAAGTAAATAGCTTGGGGCAATTTAAACTTTTGACAGATATCAAAATCATGGCTATTGACTGATTTCTTTTTTAATTTAAGTTCATATAAAAGTATATGATTTTTTTAATAAAATCTTACTACTTTTGTAAAATAACTATATTTTCAGCCTATTTTAGGAAAATAATTTATAATATGTGTGAAAAATAATAAAAAAAAAAGCACTCTAAAATATATATTTTTATTTTCAGCTGTGAAAATTATTTATCAGCAGGTCTTTTTTAACCAAATAATCATGAGCAATGAGCCTTTACAATGGACTGCCTTCTCATTTTATTAGACCATAAACATCACTATTATTGATTTTTTACTTGTAAAATAATTCACGAAAGGCAGAATCTTATGGGACTTTTTATAAGCATATAGTAATAGAAATATTAGGTTTTCAGAAAATGAACTGAATGAGGTAGAGAAGAAAGTGAAAAGTGGAAAGGGAAGAGGTTTAGATGGATAGGCAGCAGAGATAGTAATGAATTTAGGATATAGGGCAGAAGTAAAGTTATTATCCTGTTTTAATAAAATAGCACAGAATACAGTTTTTCTGAGTAGTTGGAGTAATACAAGAGTAAGATTATTCTTTGAAGAAAAGGGTAAGGATCATAGAAAGTTAAATAATTATAAACCCTTAGTGGTAACATCAGTTTATATAACATTTTCTCATATATGGTGGCTAGAAGAGTTGTAAAATGGATGGAAGTGAATAATGTAGTGGTGAAATGCAAGGAGGATTTAGATTAGATTTGCGTATAGGAGAAGGTTTATTTGTAGTTACACAATTTATGGATATGAGTAAAGAATTCATGTAGACAGTTATATATGAGTTTTATAGATATAGAGAAGCATATGATAGAGTAAATAGAAATAGAATATGGATAAGTTTAGCAAATTTGGGAATGGATGA